>JBBPCZ010000163.1:16551048-16578523 GCA_037974445.1 Brycinus macrolepidotus
CACACACACACACACACACACACACACACACACATACATACACATACACATACACATACACATACACATACACACACATACACACACACTTACATTACACTAAAATTCCAATACAACATCAGTGGTCCTGACCATTGACAAACATGGTAAAATGTACTAAAAATGATACAAAGAAACAGGCAGACTATAGTTTAAAAATTTAAGCTACAAAGTGTAATCTGTTTGACCAAATGACCTCATAAAATGGAGCTGATAAAATGAGTGTAGATACAGATAGATGTATCTAATGAAATGGCCTGTCAAGGTCTAACAACTATAGATCAATATACTGACATCTGACTATCATAGTAAAAGAATATGTAAGACTCTGAGTTGAGTGTATATCCAGTGAATGTGTGGTGATTTTTCCACCTGGGGCTGTGGCACAGGGTAAACAGACAGGTGTGCATGGGGCCACGCAGCAAAGCAAACTGAGATATACAGGGGCTCAGGTGTGAGAATTCTCTCACGCTCTCTCTCTCACACATGCACATCCCACTCAGACGGTGACCACGCATGGCCTTGTACCATCTGACCCTTTGTCCCTAGAGTGAACAGAAGGCAGAACCAGCTCCACATTTAGCACATGTCACCAGGGTGTAGTTATCTCCACTCACAAAGCCCAACACTACAGACTCCTCACCTCTCCCTGTTGAACTTGAGCGAGTGCAGCACAGCCGGTCTCTTCTGACGCAGGTTCCATAGGTGAATGCTGTCATCAGCTAGGGCACTCACTAACGCCCCCTGTAGAGAAGAGAAAGTGGGAGAGAGAGAACATCATCATAAAACAGTCTGAGACTTCCTTGCAAGCAGCAAACTACTAAAACTAAAAGGTAATGGATATTTATACTCTAACGATTAGCATTATGCAAACTGCATGACAAATTGATGGCGTCTCAGGACACACCTTCAACTGGCAGGCTACACAACTAAGAACTTGTAAGGCTTGTGAACCCACAACCTAAGAAAAAACATGAACAACTCTGAGTAATACAGAACCACCAATGTCAATGCAAAAATGTTCAAGTATTGCCTTAGTTTGCCTGATAGCTTTGTTATGATGATGTATAGTGCCATCCTTCACTGTTCATACTGGCATCTGTTTTACATGGTTGCCATTCTCAGTGACTTGAGACTCAATTCAGAATTTCATAAATCAAATCATGACTGTTTCTGTATACATAATCTCAAATACACTGTCTTTTATTGTTTTTTCTACACATTTTTTACAGATTTCCAAAACCCACCACTACAAGATCCGTCCCGAATGAAACACTTTCCAAACACTTTCAAATTATGTTCATGAACAAGCATCCCAACCCGTGGTTCATATTCTCAAAATCTCGCAGAATTTATCGGAAACTAACGTGACTTTGCTATGTTGGTGGTGTGTGCTCTTGCACAGAAAAGCCAAATGGATTAAAGTGTGGATGAAGCTATGGCTATGTTTTACATGAGACATTACTTAGACATTTATGGGTCTACCACACCTCAACAAGTTTATTCTTCTTCTCTGTAGTCCATCGAGAGCTCGTTTTAGCTCCCATGCTAAGAACTTCTTCTGTACACGTCTCATTCAGTTTGGCTCTTTTTGGTTGATGCATGATATTAATATTGTCTTTCACACCACACATGACACTGACTCAAACAATGAACATGTTTACTATTCATGGAGACTGGATTTTAGACACCCCACATGATAATCTGGGAAGATGACTGTTCTGATATTTTGAGACCTTTTGGAATTGTCATGAGGGGTAAAATGGCCTCAAAATCAGCACGATTATCCTGTGGCCTAGAGGACCAGTATACAGCACACTTTGATGATTTCCCTGCTCTAACACACTTGATTCGCCTCATCTATTAATTTTCAGGTTTACTGAATATGTTCTAGAAGGGGAACTACCAAACTATGTTGGATATGGGCCCTCCAGGACTGGACTGGACACCCCTGCTGTATGACATACTCTTATCAACAAAAGTCAACAGTCAGGCTGCTAGTACTTTCAGTTGCCACAACACAAGTTTGTCCATTGTTTGAGCACTTCAAAATGTTATCCTGACATAGGTGAATCATGTTATCTGCTAGAGCATTCACTGGCACCCTCTGAGGAGACATGAGACAGAGCAAGAGAAAAAACAAACATTACCATGAAACAGCCTTTCCTCTTAAACACAAACCTGAACCCACAAATGCCACACTGAGGAGGCTGTAGGTCCATAAGTACCCTCCTCGTTATCATGAGTTTCTATCGGGTTTGAAAATTCTAGAAGTAGCCGTGGGTGGTGGAAGTATGTGTGTGAGAGCAAAAAAATTGTGAGAAGGAGAGAAACGAAGGAAAGTATGAGTGTGCGTGGGTGAAAGACAGAGACAGAAAAAGAGAGAGAGAGAGAGACGGGGGATGACGAGAATGAAAAAGTGGGGAGCAGAATGCAAGGCTGAAATATCTCTTTTCTCCCTAGGCATTGCTATATAGCGACCATGCAAAAAAAAAAAAACACAGAGAAAGATGGTTGGGGGGGGGGGGGGAGAGAGAGAGATAAAGAGAGAGAATGAGAGAGACTTTGTCGTGGTAAGAGAAGCTGAAATTAAAGCAGATCAAGCCATTTTCTCCCAGGTGATGATGATTCACAGGCTATGTATGTATGTGTGTGTGTATGTGTATGTGTGTGTGTGTGTGTGTTTGTGCATGTGTATACGTAGACAGAGGCGATAAGAGACCTTATGTCTTCTCCCACAGGCTGTACTTTGTGTGCTGAGTCACACAGACACTCAAACACACACATACATATACAGATACACACACACACACCTATGCACAGGAAGAGACATACATGCACGCTTGGTAACATGTAATGTCCAGGCCAAGTCAATATCTAGAACTCTTTGTCACGTTTCTCAAAACATTCCCAAACAGTTTTGGAGTAAGGTAGGGAACATTATCCTCCGGAAACAGGAAAATGCCATTAAGGAACACCACTGCCATAAAAGGAGTGTAATAGGTCTGTAACAATGTCTAGGTAGGTGGTACATGACAAAGTAACATCCACATGAATGCCAGAGCCTAAAGTTTCCCAGCAGAACATTGTCCAGAGTATCGCACTGCCTCCACCGGCATGCCTTCTTCCCATAATGCATCCTGGTCCCATCTCTTCCGTAGGTAAGTAATGCACACACAAGGTTGTCCACATGATGTAAAAAAAAAAACATGATTCATCAGAACAGACCACCATCTTCCATTGTTCCATGCTCCAGAACTGATGCTCACATACCCATCGTAGGTGATTTCATTGGTGGACAGGAGTCAGTGTGGGCACTCTGACTGGTCTGTAGCTATGTAGCTTCCTACATAGCAAGCTGCAATGTGTTGTGACACCTTTATATTATACCCAGCCAGAACTAGGAATGGACTGTTCACTTGCTTTCTAATATAGTCCACCCCTTAACAGGTGTCGCTGGTTTTAATATTGTGGCGGATTGGGGCAGCTGGTAGCCTAGTGGTTAGGGCGTTCGCCCTGCGATCAGGAAGTCGTGGGTTCGATTCCCAAGACCTCTAGGCCTCTACACCTCTGAGGTACCCTTGAGCAAGGTACCGTCCCCACACACACTGCTCCCCGGGCACTGTGTTCCGCTGCTTCTCTTGGTGAATGGGTTAAATGCAGAGGAAGAATTTCGTGCTGTTAACACTGTGTGCTGTGGTGTCTTCACGTATGACCGAATGATCACTATCACTTATCACTTGTTTCTTCGCAAAATCCAACCCCTCAACAAATTATACATACTTGTACAACCCCTCCCTCTCACCCTCATCCCCACCAAGAGTCACAACCTCCTCACGTTGTTCTAAACATTATTGAACATGTATTGAATCTTTCCTGCTTTTTCTTGCTGGACTTGCTGTAATGACTAGGGGTGGGATGAGATCTTGTCCCACGAGATCTCACGAGATTTCTCGTCACTCGAAAAGCAGTCTTGCGAAGCAGCATCCAGCAGCAATCCACATGACATCTAAACAGGGGCGTCAGAAACATGTTTAATTTGGGTGGAGGGGTGGGGGCGTCCCAGAAGACGCTCCCAGCACTTTAAACTCTTTCGTGTGGCAATATGTTCACTGTTAATTATCTAGCAGGTAGCCAAAGAGTGACTGACAGGTCATGAACAATTCGAAAGCACAGTCAGAAAATAGTGCCTTACACTAATACAAGCAGTATACAAAGACACCTACAGAACCTCCACCAAACCACCACAGAACCACCAATGAACCATATCCTTTGCTGTCTCCACTTATCAAAGCATACCTGTCCATCCCTGCGATCTTTACCCCAAGTGAGCGAGTCTTTTAAACTGCAGGAGACATAGTCAGGACCCAGAGGTCTCAACTGCTCCCAGAAAACATAGATATGCTTTATTTTCAGAAATATGACCATATCTTAGGCTAGACTGTGTAGTTGTAACCATCTCAGGTCCAGAGCTCTGTATCATGCTTTAAGAAAAATCTGGTCACTCTGTACTTTGAGCACTGACAATGCACTACTTTGATTTATGGTTTGCACTTGTTTTCACTTAAAATGGACTAAAAAAAGTTTTGTTTATTTTTGTTAATTATATTGTTGTTATTTTTTATGTTCAACTTGTGAAAAGGAGTTCAGTTAGAAGGTCACACACAGCTTCAGCAAGTTAGGAGTTCATGCATAGCTATAAGGTTGGATGAAACTACTGAGAAATCATACAAGAGAAGCCAGTCATTTGAGAGCAAAAGTATGTGCATATTGTTCTGTCCAGTTGCTACTGCATATGATAATTCAAGATTAATAATTAATGATTAAAAGTAAAACTGCAGTGATCAATTACATCATTTCAAAATGCAGCTGCATTGTTTTGTGTTTTTGACTTTCAGTCAAATGAAAGGCTTTTTCCAGTCATCTATTTCATCTTTAAAGTTATCTGAAAAATCTTGTTAAAATCTCGTCGTCTTGTTCTCGTGAAACCAACATCATGTATCGTCTCGTGAGCTGAGCTGAGCGTCTCGTCACACCCCTAATAATGACACATGATTAACTTGTTCAACATACCTCTAAGTAACCTAGACTGTTTTCCATTTTTTATCCTGTTAATTCCAAAGTCATTCTGAAGCATTCTGTCACAGAAGCTCCTAAACAGAACAAATTTATTCATACCTGTTCCATATAACTGGGCTTTACTAAATTTGATAGCCTTTGCTAAACTATAATGTTTAAGCTACATTATATTATTACAGTTGATCAGTTTCATCCAGACTTAAATTGATCAATTGTAGGTAGGTAGGAAGGCTGGGTCTTTCAGAGAAACCAGGGCACCCCTAGCTGTCAGTGCTGGTCCTGGAGTAACCCTGTCCCTGTACATTTTGGTAATTGTCCTCACTTCATATAATTGATCGGCCAATTAATAGGTTAGAATAGGGAAAACACTAAAATATGGAGGACAGAGTATCTCTAAGAACAGGGTTAGCAAACATTGACTTACTATTGACTCTACTCAAGCTACAGACGGGTCCAGAACTAGAGTTCACACTGCATTAGCAAAAAAAGGCCCTCGAAAAAACATCAAAAGTGCTGTATCACTACTGACAATACATTAAAAAAGGTGAGAGAGAGAGAGACAGAATGAGAGAAAGAGAAAAAGATCCAGCATTAGTAGCTCACAAGATCCCAAGAATACCACCCCCCCCCACCCGCCAAAATGGACTCAAACCTACAGAAGACAAAACTGATAAGAAAAATAGAAAAGCATATCTTCAAAAAATGGAAAGAATAAGATGAAAAATTATGCAACCAAAAAAGCGATATAATTTGCCTCAATGACTGCCGTCCTGTCACATTCACACCAATCATCATGAAGTGCTTCGAGAGAATCGTCATAAAATCACAGCTGCCCCCCACACTGGACCCTGCGTATTGTCCCAACCGTTCAGCAGGTGATGGCATCACCACCATCCTTCACCTGGCCCTCACCCATCTGGACAAAAAGAACACTTTTGTCAGAATGCTGCTCATAGACTTAAATTCAGTATTCAACACCATTATTGCTCAGTGTCTGCAACCTCAATCAGGATCAGGAGCAACAACTCCAGTACCACCACACTGAGCACAGGGGCCCCCAAGGGCTGTGTGCTCAACCGCCCTGCTGATGGGTTTGATCAGCAGCAACGACGAAGTGGCATACAGAGAGGAGGTGCAACAGCTAACGGACTGGTGCAGAGCCAACAACTTGTCTCTGAATGCAGGCAAAGCAAAAAAGATAGTTGCTGACTTCAGGAGAACATCAACGGCTCCTCAGTAGAGATCGCCAGAGCACCCAGTTCTTTGGTGTTCCCATGGATCCCCAACACCAGCTCCATGGCAAAGAAGGTCCAGCAGTGTCTCTATCTCCTGAGGAGACTGAGGAGAGCACACTTCCCTGCCAAATTCTTACAACATTCTACAGAGAGACTATAGAGGGCATTCTCTGTAGCTGCATCCTGGCACCGTATGGAAATTGTGCAGCATCCGACTGCAAGACCCTGCATAGGATAAGGACTGCTGAGAAGATCATCAAGGTCTCTCTGCTCTCTGTTGCAAATACTTACACCACATCAGCATTGTGAATAGCCCCACACATCCTTCCCACACCCTCTTTTCCCTCATTCTGCCTAGCAGAATGTTTCACAGTACCCAGGCCTTCACTACCAGGATGGGGAACACTTTCTTCCCCCTGGTCATCAGACTCCTAAATCAGAACTGAATAACAAACTGTGCAAAACACACATACTGAACTGAACTTATTCCTTTCTCTTACATGACATACATACACTAAACTGTTTAACCATAAACAAAGAAAACTTTTTCCTCAACTGCCACTGTTGCACTCTTTTCCTCTCTTTAGTTCTGTCCTGCCTGCACTTGTACTGTCTTGTGATGTTCTGTTTATGTTCTTTGTGGTGTTCTGTTTTTATTCTTCATTTCATTATGTACTGTGTTTATGGTTGAAATGACAAACACCAACTTGACTTGACTTGATGTTCTCGGACTGAAAGCCTGAGGCAGCGGAGTGTCAATATAGTAAGCACAAGAGTTTGTTTACGGTGGTTCATGCTACTAAGCATGGCACGCAGACTAAGAAGTTTCACTACCTGGCAGCCATATAATAATAACACTAAAGGCTAAGGTGAACATTTTTCAAAATTTGCTGGGTATGTAGTTTCTTCACCAGCAAGAAAAAACAGTTACATTCTAGGTGATCTTATCTACATAACTTACAAAGTTAATCTTGCTTGTCTATAAATCTGAGATAACTAATTTAATCTGGCCTAAATCAAGTGATCACTAAATACACACTGATTGTACAGTAAATTACTATTTTGTTATTCTTTTGAAGGTGAATGTAATAAAGTTTTTCAAGAAAGTTTTCTGAATTAATTAAAAACCTATAAAATCGAACCAATTTGGCATAAAAAAGGCAATTAATTAAAAATTCCTTTGCACCGTTCCACTGCTACAGCAGTAGTTGTCAAAACACTCTTCAGGAGCCCCCAGATGGTCCACATATTTACTCTATCCCTGTGTGTTTCAAGCTGAGTTGGAGCAAAAAACTGACGGGTCCCTGAGGACCAGTGTGAGAACCACTGGGCTATAGAATATATATTTCATACAATAAATGATAAAGATATCAGAATCAAATATTGCAATATTACATTTTTACAATATCCCCCAGCCCCAAATATCAGAAAGACACTAAGATGTACAAACGTCTTAGTGTAACTGGTCCCTGTAGGCCCCTTTGAAGGCAAGACTCATGGGAGGAAAGCATGCTATTAGCTTCCTACACAGGAACCCTCCACGGGCACTCAGGACCACAAGTGGGTTCTTGACAACAAAGGCCTCAAGCAGACAGATCATCTAAGCTTCTTGTGGGCTCACCCAGGACTGCCATCTCCCAGGACTAAGGTACAGGAGTATTCGGTATGGAGAAGAGAGAAACAGAGTGAGGAAGCGAGGGACTAAATGAAAAACAAAAACGAACTTACCTCATTGATTAGGAATTGTAGCTGGATGACGGCTGCTCCACTCTCATGCTGACAGTAACATTCCACACCAGGTCGACCAAATCTGTAGTGGGGGAGGGTTAAGGTATAAGCTATTCCAGGGTGTGAAAGGGGCAAGAGAACTCCTGAGATTGAGTGCAATATATATATATATATATATATACATATATATATATACTGAGAGAGACATTACAATAAGACAGTGATTCACTGTAATGGAAGCGTGTCAAAGCGGATAAGTGTGAAGCAGAAAGCATTTTTAAGCATTTGTCAGTCAGTCATCCTTCAGGACCACTGGGCCACCCACCAGATAATTACTGCAGCCAGTCTCTCTCTACTTATTGGCAGTGAAACCCTCTCTGTGACAGTCAAAGCTCCACTCTAGGGACTGGACCAGAAATAGAAACCCTCCTGCTCATGACACCGCAGACTTCAAATGGTTTGCCCATCAGTAGCTGAGAAGGTTCTGTTCCAAGCTGTAGGTTATATTTGAACACTTCGATATGCTTGTGAGTTTGTTGTTTTCCATCTCCTGAAAGGAATACCTAAGTAAAAAATTTCATGTACCAAATTTGAAGTAACAGTAGGCGATATCACGATATGTCACATACAAATGAGAAAAATACAGTAGAGCCATATTTAAAAATATTCTAAAACTATAAGCGCAAATTAGTTTTATTAATATTTAACATATTACACTACAGTAAACCCAACTGAATAGCACTCCTTTCATTCCCTCTGAAACACGGCAAGTGTTCTAGAAGTACTGATACAACCCGAAACATGCTCAGTAAAGCACACTGTGTCATACCATGATGTGATTTATCAAGATAACTATAAATATCATCATGCTGCCCAGCCCTACTTTGGAGGGTGACATACAGTAAGTGACTCTGGGGACAGCCTTTGTTTGGACGACTCAGCAGTAACTGGTTAGTTTTAAAATTGGAAGAACGTAAGAGTTGACATGGCAGTAGAGGGCACTTAACTTTTAAAAATGAAATACCACTTAATATAAAAGTATATTTAGTGTTGAAGGCTTTTGTGTAAGTATCTGTTCATTATAGATTTTTTACTTCTTTCTTGACACTGATAAACGAATAATCAGCAGAAATTAAATTTTGAATAGAAATTAAATGAGTAACAGGGTAGTCTCTGACTTTTGCACAGTACTGTAAGTGCATTTCTAAAGAGACCCGTATCTATTTTTCTTTAATTTTTTTCCTATAGTCTGCCTATGATATGTGTGGTTTTATTCACCCAAAATAATCCAAAATCATTTAAATTTTCCAGCCTCTCCGTATTAGAATTAAGCAGGCTGATTTTGTTACTGCACCTCATATATAAAATATACATAACTTCACTGTGAACTGGTGGAGTTAAACTGCCATAGGCTGAACAGGACAGTATGTGTAAATGTATTGTTTTTTGTAACATCATGAAAACTGAATTCATGATGTCAGCTTTTTTTTATGGCAGCTAAATTTGTATATATTGAATGGATGACTGGGGAGGAAACAGTATGTTTTGAACAGTGTTTATGTACTACTGTATCAAGCTCTTTTATTAAAAAAAAAAAAAAAAAAAAAACATGGAAAATCGGGTTTCCTATAATATGTGCCCTTTAAAGGCACACGGTCACATGATTATTTTGCTCTGACAACCATGGTGGGAGAAAGAATCTTCCATAAAAGGAGTCACTGAATGAAACAGAATCAGTGATTGAATAATTGAGTCTGTGGCTGACTCTGACTTTGAGTGTTAAATAAGACAAGGTGCTCTCCAGACCACAGCATCCTGCAGCTTCAGTGAAGGGAATATATGAGTTAACCGCACTTTAATTATCTCTACAGTTTAATTAGAATGGTCCATTTAGTAAGGAAAGACATAAGGACAAAAGCACTTAATGGCTGATGGACATCTTGCACAGAAACACAATCAACATTATATATGCTACTCTATACAACTGTGTATATAAACATGCATTGTCCCTTTTGAAAAACTGTAGTACATACAGTACTGGCTTAGACACCAAAACGCCATTCTTCTGACGATTTATGCTGCCTTGTCGAAAAACGCTACCGTAGCGCGAATCGACAGCAGAGTCTATCGATTCTAACTCTACCTGACAGAAATATTATTTCTTTAAATAAGATTAATCTCGTACTTTCGCATATTGTGCAATTACTTCCTAAAGAAGCGGACAACAAAGCTAAAGAAATTTCCGAGGTGTTTTCTTTGTCAAACAAGTAACAAATTGGCTAAAACAACGAAGAAAACAAAACGTTCATTTATTACCCTAGAACAGCGACATACACTCATATCCCATTACACTGTGCACTGAAGACAGCGCGTAGGTGCAAAGGTCAAAAGTAACAATTAAAAGAGCTTTTAATATATTACTCCACAACGCAAGGCAGCACAGATTTATGGGTGTGATAATGAATGCCAGGTCTGTGGAACTGCACATGCGCAGAAAGGCTTGGTAGCACGTCTCGATAGGTAGCATGTATCAACACAACACCATTCGTCTCAACAATAAAGTTGATATTTTGTGGGCTGATCAGAAGAACACAGGCTTGACTTCTCCCCTATGCCTCCAGCCATTGTATGAATTTGTGAAATTCCAGGACACTTAATTTAATTTAACCAAGTATTAACTGAGTCGAACCAGGTATCCGACTGTAACTACATGAAATGCTGGGCTTCCATGCACTGACATACATAAAATCTCTATTTACTATATTCAATTTGTTTGTATTTATTCTAATATTAGTATTTTATGAAAAATATGTTGGGGAAAGGATGCTGAAAAAAAGCTTAGCTAAACAGCTGGGCAAGACTTGATCCAAGAACCAGGTGGAAAAGCTACAAAGAGCAGCATTTGTAATCATAGCATAAATCATAATAGTAATAAATTCTCAAAATATTCTGCAGTGGCTGCATAGTTTGTTTGCATGCTTCTGGCTGAACTGCAGAGGCCTAGCACTAATCTAATGATAAGCTTCCCTGGAGATCACTCAGCCACACACTCAGTATTTCCATATTTCTGTAGCAGTGGAGTGGGGGGGCAGAGAGAGAGAGGGAGAGAGACAGTGAGGGAGAGAGAAAGAGACAGACAGAGAGAGGGACAGAAAGAGAAAGAGAGAGAGAGAGAGAAGAAGAAGAAGAAGAAGAAGAAGAAAAATGAAGAAAATAAGAAAAAAATGTTTCAATGTAGAAACCTAAAAAGTAAGATGGAAAACAAATGTTTAGAAATGGTCAGCATGCACAGAACAACAAAACAGTGGTATATAGTCCTTTTTCCCGCTTGTGTGAGTAAATACTGAAAGTCTGCACTTCCACCACAGTGCTCATAAGTGCAAGGAAAAGTACCTGTCTGCAGTTTCTCAGGAGCAAAAGGGAGAATGCAGATGACAGAAAGCATGTCAGAGGGTGCAATGACACAATTTCTCCTGATTGGTGAGAATGAAGGAGAGAGAGAAACAAATCAAACTGAACCCACATCAGTTTTCATTCTACAGAGATTAAATAAAACCAACTGAAAACCAAAAGGCAATGCCTTTAAGAGGAGACTATAAACCTCATGCAAACACACACACACACTCATAATGAGGTTACAGACATCCATACATATAGTCATAAGTACACATATACCCACTTTTAATTATTGACTAATTCACCCACAATGTTCTATTTCATAAAACATTGTTTAGATTTTTGTGTAAAATATTCATAAAATATTGTTTAGATGTGCAGCTGCATCACAGAACTACAATGCACCAGTTTTCGAAGTAATGCCCTTGATGTTTAACCTTGAGCAAACACTCCTGTCCTCATGCAGTGGCACATCCCATTCATACTTCATCATGCTGGATAAGGAACATTACAGGAGAAAAGTGAGAGTTCAGCTAAGATCTGAACATATCCTGGTGTTTCACACATATGCGCACACACGCACACACACACACACACACACATACCATTGTGGACACATGAAGCTGTCTGATCTTCATCTTGCCATGGGAAAATGAAAAAGTGGCTATTTGTCAACACTGGAGAGACTTATTCACAGAGGAAGGAGAAAGCTGCTTAGAGAAGCAAGCTTGAGCTTACTTTTTATCATTTTATCACTGAAACTAAGATAATCTACAACTCCATGTAAATGCTGTTAATAAAAGGTGATGCTTTTTAATGATGATTCATAATGTTAGACAGGCACTCACACGCGATTAAGTTCAGAAATGAACTGGCAAAGGCATGCCAGACTACAGTCATGGCCAAAAGTTTTGAGAATAACACAAATACTGGTTTTCACAATGTTTGCTGCTTCAGTGTTTTTAGATCTTTTTGTTAGATGTTTCTATGGTATACTGATGTATAATTACAAGCATTTCATAAGTTTCAATGGCTTTTATTGAGAATTACATCAAGTTTATGCAATATATGCAGTGTTGGCCCTTCTTTTTTGCAATTCGATCTAGAATGCTGTCAATCAACTTCTGGGTCAAATCTTGATTGATGGCAACCCATTCTTGCATAATCAATGCTTGGAGTTTGTCAGAATTTGTGGAGTTCGTCAGAATCCGCCTCTTGAGGATTGACCACAAGTTCTCAATGGGATTAAGGTCTGTGGAGTTTCCTGGCCATGGACCCAAAATTTTGATGTTTTGTTCCCCGAGGCACTTTTGCCTTATGGCACAGTGCTCCATCATGCTGGAAAAGGCGTTGTTCTTCACCAAACTGTACTTCGATGGTTGGGAGAAGACGCTTTGGTACCATTCTTTATTCATGGCTGTGTTCTTAGGCAAAATTGTGAGTGAGCTCACTCCCTTGGATAGATGTGTCTCAGGATGCTTTACTGTTGTCATGACACAGGACGGATGGTAGCGTTCACCTTTTCTTATCCGGACAATCATTTTTCCGGATGCCCCAAACAATCGGAAAGAGGCTTCATCACAGAAAATGAATTTACCCCAGTCCTCAGCAGTCCAATCCCTGTACTTTTTGCAGAATATCAGTCTGTCATTGATGTTTTTCTTGGAGAGAAAAGGCTCCTTTGCTGTCCTTCTTGACATCAGGACATCTTCGCCTCACTGTGTGCAGATGCACTCACACCTGCCTGCTGCTTTTTCTGAGCAAGCTCTGACCTGGTGATGCCCCAATCCCGCAGCTGAATCACCTTCAGGAGATGGTCCTGGCGCTGGCTGGACTTTCTTGGGTGCCCTGAAGCCTTCTTCACAACAACTGAACCTCTCCCCTTGAAGTTCTTCATGATCTGATAAATGGTTGATTTAGGCGCAATCTTTCTAGCAGCAAAATCTTTGCCTGTGAAGCCCTTTTTATGCAAAGCAATGATGACTGCATGTGTTTCCTTGCAGGTAACCATGATTAACAGAGAAAGAACAATGATATCAAGCACCAACGTCCTTTTAACGCATCTAGTCTGCTATTCCAACTCAATCAGCATGGCAGAGTGATTTCCAGCCTTGTCCACATCAACACTCTCACCTGTGTTAAAGAGAGGATCACTGAAATGATGTCAGGAGGTTCTTTTGTGGCAGGGCCAAAATGCAGTGCAAATGGGTTTTTTGGGATTATGTAAGTTCATTTTCATGCTAAAGAGAGACTTTGCAATAAATTGCAATTCATCTGATCACTCTTCATAACATTCTGGATCATATGCAAATTCCCCTTACAAAAACTGAAGCAGCAAACTGTGTCAATCTCAAAACTTTTGGCCACCACTGTACATTATGATACAAAAACAACACACAGTATCCATTAAGTATCCCCAATATACATACAATGCAATTATAATAATTTTGCCATTTGTTTTTAGGCCTTTTATTTTTTAATTAAAAGCACCAGATTCTGGGGCTCATAAACAGAATTGTGCTGTACTTGTGCAATGACAATACAAGTATTCCGTCCTAATCTATTCTATTGTAGAGCAATTTCCAGAATGCAGGTAATGTTTTATGTGTTTCTAGAATTCCATGAGAATGTGTTCTGTTCCGCCACAATTCAGTTACAATATGGTATTCTGCTCTATTTTATTATCCAAGAATTCATCAACAATATTGATATTCTCTTCTATTAGATAATTCTACAAATCAGTGACAATATAGGTTTACTATTCTGTAATTGTTCTATTCTATACTGTATCTGCTTGCCAAAAGCAGAACAAGAGCTGACAGCTGAGGTCACAGTAACAGATACTGGGGCTGATGGGATGTATGGAGCTGAGTGGCTATATTCTGTTTCTTGGGTGAGATGTCTGACCAGAGCTAGAGCTTGACGAGGTCTGCTTCTCACCCTCTCCCTGTCAAAACCTCCCAGCCTCCAATAATGGACAGATTGTCTGGAGGGAAGAGAAGAAAAAGAGTGTGATATTGAGAGAGAGAGAGAGAGAGAGATAGAGAGAGAGAGAGAGAGAAAGAGACTGGGGATTAAAAGAGGGAAGGGACGAAAGCAAAACTGGGCCATCTTCTCCGCCTGTCTTGTAAGATGAAAGTTTGGAGAGTAGAATGAAGCACAATAAAGAGACACAACTTAGTTTTGGTGACTCTCTCTCTCTCTCACACACACACACACAGTGGACCCTATGATACAGCAGGCCTGCCCTAGTAAAGGAGTTAGAGGTGAGGCTCCAATATGACTTGCACAGCATTAGACCATACTGAACCCACACCAAGCTCTCAGATATACATTTAAGATACAGGCCTGTGTTTTTTTTTACAAACAGCTATAAACAGCCTGAAAATGTCTCAACCTCCATTATGAGAAAAAAAATGCAGAAAATGGATTTACTGCTCTGCACAGTTGGTAAGCATGAGATCTAAACTAGGTCTTTCTTCAATTTAGTGTGCTTCTGGATCAGGATTCAGGAAGTGTGTGTGTGTGTGTGTGTGTGTGTGTCAGTATGTTCATATATGCATGACTCCCTTTTAATCATAGCTACTGTACATCAAAAAAACGTTAGAATTCAGAAAGACAAGCTAAATAAAAAGTGTATGTGACATAAAGAGACCAAAAACACAAGTGAAAGAGAGAGAGAGAGAGAGAGAGAGAGAGAGAGAGTAGCCTTGGGGCTGACTATAGTGACAACTGTTTTGGCCTGACGTCAGGCATGTCTGGTCACATAATCATGTTATCAGAGAAAAGGCAAAATGCATGAACACAAAAGACACATATACACACATGCACATATACATATATATGTGTGTAATTCTCTCTCTCTCTCTCTGTAGTGTATATATATATTTTTTAAAATGTTATTACAAGAAAACATTACAAATACTTAAAACAAATGTAACTGGTTTTCAATAAATTATCGTCTGTAATATTATTTAGACACATTTAGGCTCAAACTACTGGTTTTGAAGAAAACGCATCAGGTCTGTCTTTAATGCATTGACATTCAGTTTGTGTTGAATCATGAAAATAGAAAAGTATCACTCGATTCTTCAACATCACACAATTCCTTCTGAATTATGTATCACTGGGCAAAATTTTATTCTTTAACAGGATAACCATTCTTCAAAATTGTGCCCAAATTATATCCAGTCTAAAGAAAAGCAAAAAAGTTTTGAGAATTATGTCTTGGTCTCCCCAGTCTTGAGATCTTTCTCCCATTCAGCTGGCATGGGACGAGCTTGACTGACAAGTCTGAAATGATCAAAAGAGAACTGTCTGCATGTTTGAATAGGTGCTGGGACACCTAAATTAAAATTGCTGGAAAGGATGGTGTGAATTGGTGCTGCTATGATAAAGGCAAGGTTATTTTGATAATTAAGCTTTCATATCCACATGAAATATTAAATAATATTATGTATGCATAAGCTTTCACGTCCATTAAATTCCACTTACAGTGTATATTGTTACATTACACTGTAAAACCAGTCCGTTACATTTGTTTTAAGCATTTCGTACGTTTTCTTACAGTAAAATTTTGAAAGAGCAGGGTTTCATATCTTTTACAAAAACACGAGGTGTGTGTGTGTGTGTGTGTGTGTGTGTGTGTGTGTGTGTGTGTGTGTTTGTGTGTGTGTGTGTATAAGGAGGGAGAGAAAGATAGATAGAGAGAGAGAGAAAACGAGAGAGAGAAAAAGAGAGAAGCTGTCACAGGCAGTGTTCCCATATAGAGCCCCAGTGATGTCATTATCTCTCATACATGGGTGTATTTCTGTGTGCACTTTCTCACGCTCTCCCACACACATGCTAACTCCTATGTACCAACATACATCCTCTTGGGAATGATTAATTTGTCTAATTCGCTCTCTAAATAAATAAACTCCAGAGACACCTTTGATTTATTAGAGGGCCAAACAATTACAGCTGCATGCAGTGTGGCTGTCGCGGCAATAAAGCGCCTTCACCTTGAGTACGCTTCAGCGCGCACACTTCCAAACCAGCCACTCTGCAAATACAGTTGGTACGCAGCATGTTTCACTAAAGCTTACAGTACAGGAGATTTATCAGCAAAAGCCAAATCGGAGCCCTCTGAAATTGGATCTTAGGCTGCACGTATCCAGAGCCATTCCCATAAAGCTTTCTCTCATTTCTATGGTGGACAAGTCTGTCAGATCTGCTTTGTGTCTTGTTTATTGGTGTAATAGAGAAAAGTGCCTGTACATGCAGAATTAAATATATTGCAAGTAATAATGGCAGATGTAGGATATAACAATATAGAATATCAGTAGTCAGTGTGATACGGTATAAAACATACACAAACTGTATATATATATATATATATATATGTTTCACACCACTCAGTGGCATGACTTCTTTTGGCTCTAAGGCTGACACCTCATTCTCACCCACGTAAAGCCTAGTGAGGTGGCTGTCACCAGCCCTAACTCCTGAGATCTTCAGAGCCTATACGATGAGATGTTCAAGTATCTCCATGTAGTGGCATCAGGCTAGAGAGACAACAAACTCCACAGTGCATTGAATACCATTAACACCCCTTCCCCCATCCCCACCACCATTCTGCAAGCTGGCCGTGATTGGTTCCTGGAGTGGCTCCAGTACTAGCTGCAGTGGGGAGTATTAATGACCCTGCATCCCAATGTCTGAGTCTAAATTTAGCCCAAACCATTCAACTCAGCCGTTGAGAGATGGGGGAGACCTTCCACAGCAGTAAGAGAAAAAAAAATCTATACAATGTTAAAAATGTTTCGATAAAAAGGACTGCAGGGAAGACAGGGCAGCACAGGAAAATAAAGAATCAGCAGATTTTCTAATAGCCAGAATCTAGAGGAGAAAATGGCTAGTGCAGATTAAGGCCATGATTCTGCCTAGCTTGAAGGACCGTTTGAACCCAACCCCATGACAAGAAAATGTCACATCCTGTTAATTCCAGAAGTCACAAAGAACAAATTAGTCATGACAAATGTGCAGTGTTGCATAGATATAGCATAGTAGAGGGGTTCAGGTAAAATCCACAAGGGTAAAGCATAAAAATCAAAGAACTCTTTTTTTTTCAGGTATACTCCAAAAGCAGGATATCAGTGGTAGCTCATTTCATGCCTGAGGAATAGTAATATGTTAAAAAGCCAAAGGGATGCAGAAGTGCAACTTTGCTAGCTGCTCCTCAGTAGAGCCTGATGACACTTACAGGCTATACGGTTCTTTATCCTTTCACACTGAGTAAAATCTTAAATGCCTCCTTATTGAATCTCTCAGATCAAATGTACCCAGTGTTTATATCAAATAGAAAGAGAGCGAGAAACAATCGATAGGAGTGAGCGAGAGAAAGAGGGCAGACACAGCAAGCGAAATGGGATATGCTGCAGCCCATGAGGTAGAGGCACGGAGGACAAACTAAACGGTTATGAATAGTGTATCAATAATAGCATTTAAACACACCGTTATGGATGACATACAGAGCTGCACTGTTGTGCTACTGGGATTAGCTGAGAAATATCAATTAACCAAATTTATGACAGATGCGTTCTCTACTGATCAAATTCAGGGTGCAGCTTACGCAGTAGGCTGCTATTCAGCAAGAGACCTTTTAAGCCATAGGAGTTCCTTTGACCTTACAGAGAATGGCCAACAGGACTTTGTCAAACTATTGAGCTTATTTATTGTCAAACTATTTTGAGCTTACTTGCTCTGTCAGAAGGTCTGGGCATACCTCAACAAAACCTTGCATTCATATACTTCAGGCCATTCAGGCCATTTCCTAGAGAATGCAAGTATGGAATACATATTTATAAGAGGCAGATTCTCTTTTGAACTTAATGTAAAGACGAGTGGGAAGAGGATTATGCATGGAGACGATAAAGAGAAAGAGAAAGGAGGACGAGAGCCAGCAAATGTGGGGGAGGAGAGAAAGAGAGTGACAGAAAGAGTGAGAAACAGAGCGAGGGACAGAAAGAGACACCCAGTGCAACACTAACCGAATCGAACAGCATTTTTCCCTGTCTAATGAATAATAAATGTGGCTAACTGGGAGCCAGCATATGCATTTAGCTGTGTTAATATTTTACACTCTCAAAATGCTGGAGAATAGCCATTATTAGCCAGGTCTTATCAGCCTGGAAGGCTTCTGTGACTAAAGCCATGATCCTAACACTTCACTACCAATTACAATACCACCAATCCCCCCATGCACACAGTCTCTAAAACATAAATACTCCCACACAAACCATTTCTACAAAGCAGAGAAGGAATGCACTTTGGGGGAATGTTTAATTTGTTCGATTGTTCCACAAACACAGAGGGTTCATCTAGTGAGCTACACTTGCAAGGCAAATCTACACAATGTAATTCAGTAGAGGCAAGTTTTCTGTCTCGTGCCACTGCAAAATCAACTGCTCTATATCTTACCTGTCCAACGGAACCACACACACACATTCAAACACACACAAACTCACAAACACACACACACTAACACTAAAGCAATTCCCAGAGCATATTGCTGACAAGGCAGCTGTTAATAGGAAGCCATACAGAGAGGAGAGGAGGGGAGAGTAGAGAAAAAGTAAAAAGAGTAAACAGGAAAGGCAGAGGAGCGATACAGCGGCGAAAGCAAGAGTAAATGGAAAAGGCTAATGAAAAAAGAGACAAGAGCAAAAGATGGAAAAAGAGACAGAGAAAGCAAAAAAAGGAGAATGCAAGAAGGGACCAGAGAGATACAGAAGTTAAATGGACTCAATTCACCCCAGAAAAAATCATCAGATCATCAAAAGCTCAGCTACTTCTGTTTGTTAGAAATAAGAAAATAGAGAAAACAACATATAGGCAGGTGAGGTTAAAGAAAAAGAGAGATGGGGAGAAAAATGCCAATAGACAGAGACAGGAGACAGTCTCCAGAAAAAAAAAAAAGAGAAACATCTCCACCTTCAAGTCCCTACACTGGGTTGCTGACCTCTCTCTGCTAACCTGCCAGCGATTGAAAAGATTGGACAGTAGTGAGAGACCGACCACTAACCCATAATCCCTCTCTGCTGCCAGACTAGGTGGAAGGAGGTCTCTGTCAAGGACGAAGGCTCTGTGAGGAGTAGAAGCACGACTCAGGACCCAACCCCCACTCCTCAAACCATGACTCAGCAGGCCAGCTCATCTCCCCCCTCTGCTTTTACTCACCAGCTTTTTCCCCCTCCAAAACAATGAGAAAGACATGTGGTGTCCTCACAGGTGCTAGAAGAGGTATAAAGCTTTGCTGAACTTTCATTCTCCTCAGGATACTTCACACAAAAAGAACAAAGGGCATGCTACTGTCAGCTGAGGACAGGACAGAGAAAAGCAACTGAAAGAGAGAAAATTATTTGGGCTATTCAACTAAAAAACAAGCAAAAAACAAGTCTAAAACCTTGCCTGTCAAGCAGACAACAAGCACTGACTGATTAGCACTGACATCATGAGCAGTAGACTCTGACTTCGGAGAATTAAAACATGCAGTTAAAAGGCATAGTTCAGCAAAAAAAAAAAAAAAACTCTGAGCCTGACATAGCCAACAAGTAATGTATGTTTATACAATCAAATAGACTGCATACATATATGATCAGACACTTGTCTCAAACCAACTGTTGAGACATCTCAAATAGACTTGCTTCTGTGGTTTAGGACACTGTCTATAAAAATTGACTCCTACATAAGCAAATCCATTTGAAATTACGTAACAGTTTGGGGAAGTGAAAGGTGAGTGTGACAGGATTTAGGCATGATGTTTGCAAGCTGCTAATTAATGAGGTATAAGCTTATATTATTTATTATAGATACTGCCTCAAGTAGCTCAAGTGCTAAAGTAAAGAATCAAACCTCAGGCATCAAGTACATCACTCAACCACATCTGAAGAAACGCAGTTTGAAATGTCTAAATATGCTTTTTTGAGCAGATCTCTGATATTATTAGTGCTTAATAACAGTGGCCAATTGCATGTTTCACTACAAGGAAAGCATAATTGGTTCTGGTTATTTGATTTAGTGCAGCATAATTTATGAAATGTTAACTCAAAATCATTTCTACTCATAGTCTGTACTCTAAAACCTATATCGCAAAGATGGCAAACTCTAGAAGCAATGCAATTATTCTTGGCTTGGAACAACACCAATAGCCGGAGCAGTCTTCATATGGCTTTAGCTGGAGCACCAAGCATGGACTGCCTTGATGGAAAAGTAATAAGCTCATTAGTCATTACAAGGTGGATCAACACATGCTTAGACAAACACATATTTGTATGAAAGAACAGACTTAACGTACATACATACAAATACTTAATCACACACAATGGACAAGATCACGTGACCAAAGGACAGCTAACGCTTTGGTCATCAGGCTGAGCTTTATTCATCCTCTCTCCGCATCACATGCCGCTAGATCCTATGTTCACATGTGGCCTGGATCATATGGAAGGGCCGTCACAACCTCGCCGTTAGGCTTAGATCAAACTCACAGAACGCCAATCACAATGAATACACACACCACACAAGGACATGGGGCTAGGAGCACAGAGGAGATGAAAAGTGAGAGACTGACAGAAAGGCTGAGACAGAGAAAGAAAGACAAATGAAAGGAGAAGAGAGGACACTTGATAGTGTTCCAATTTGCTTTAGTAATTTGACTTAAAGTCAGTCAGCCAGGTCATGTTTGGTGTCCAAAATTGGCTTGCCTTCATCATCATTCATCTATTAACCTTTATATAAACTCTTCTACATTAAAATTCAAGCTTCAAGATGGCTGCTAATACTGTTTTAGCTATGCAACATTTTAGGAGGTAAACTATGTTGGTTGAGCTTTGTCATTTTGTGCATGTCAGGGATGTTGCAGCCTTCTCCATAGTTATTTCCAGCCTGTTCTGAATAGTCATGTCTCTTTCCAAAAAGAGCATTCCTGGATCTTATGATGATCTTATTGGGCAACTGACGGCACACACCTGAAAAGGCTCTAAGCAAGATGAGGTCTCCTTGGGTGTTCTTGGTTCTCATTTTTATCTTAGTTAACCTAGAGACTGAACTTTGTAACAGTCTTTAGAATACATATTACTAAATGTATCAATCCTAGCTTTTATATAATGGGCTCAGGGAGGCATTTATACGTCTGTGCCATGCACAAACAAAAATTAAGGCCAGTATGCACATATCTTGTGAGGAAAAATAGGAGTTGGTGCCATTTTTCTTTCTTCTTTGTTTGCTGTTCTGGCAGGAAGCCCATCCAGGAGTCATTATCACATTGACACATTTGTGAGTGCTGAGAACAGCATTTCCTAAAAATTAATTTATCTTGTCCTGATCTTTTATATGTGTTATATTCCCTATTAGAATGGATTGTGTACATTTTCAAGAATGGTAAAGGGGTTGTAACACAAGTTTAAATATGGTTACTTAACACCACAATAGTTTGAGCCAAGTCTGTGATGATTTAGGTATAGAGGATCTTGCTACTTGGCAGGGTACAGGCTTCCATTATTTTTTTACTACATTAGCCTTGAAGATCTAGTGTTATACGAAAGAAGCAAACTTTGGACGCCAAACAGGTCTAGCTAATCGACTATACTAAGCATAAAATTGTGGATTGTTTTTCTGCAGAACCATTCCTTTGTAAGATAACGCTATAGTAATATATATATAGAGATCACTAATCAGGTACCACAGTGACCAGAGACAGCATTGGTTTTCTAGGAAATGTGTGTGTGTGTGTGTGTGTGTGTGTGCGTGTGCGTGTGCGTGTGCGTGCGTGTGTCCATACAATTCTTGCAGGCTGCCTAGCTGGAAGATGCCCATGCTGTCGCTGGAGGGTCTGCTGTGCATGAGAAAAATCCTCTCCTCATGCACTACACTGTCACAATCCTGTATGTCTGCATGTGCCTTAGCTTGTGCATTATGTAAATTCTGCTGTACATTGTGTGAGATGATGCACGAGGTTTGAGTCTCAGTCAAAAGGCAGGGAAGTTGGGGGGAAGACCTTACTAGCCTCTGCATGTACCTAATCCTCTTGGTTGTGTTTTCTCTCACATTCATTCACTCGCTCCCAGTCAATCTTCCCCTCTCTCTTTCCTTCTCTAGTCTTTGGTTCCCCTGGTCCCAGCCCATAAAGCTCAGTCTGACAGTTTGATTAGAGATACAAAACACAGTCATTTACTATACTCACAGGACAGAGAGAAAGAGAGAGAGAGAGAGACAGAGAAGGAGAAAGAAAGAGAGAGAGAGATCTTCATATTGCATCTCATCAGCATCAACCCTGAGCTTATTTATGGAATGCAAGATGCATTCAGTGGTCTTCCTCAAAATATAAACTGTAAATCCACATACACACTAATAGCTCACCAATGTATGGGGCTTATAGGTCCCACACACTGGAGTGTTGTAAGACACATCTACAGAACACACACACACACACACATTCACACACACACACACACACACGACTGCTTGCAACAATGGAAAAGCTATAAGAGATGCACGACTCTGCAATAGCTGTGTGTAAGAGCGAAAAGGTACCTGAGAATCATTACAGGGCTAGGACTCTGTGTATCAGCTAGAGGAGCACAAAAAGATAGTTACAGAGGGACCTCTTTTTGGCCCACTCAGCAACCACTGCCATGGGCATCTCAAGCCAAGGAGAAAGATCAGAAGGAGAAATGAAAGAGAGGGAATGAAAAGGAGAAAGTCAAGGAAAGAAAGCACACACTTCACATTCCAAACCCACACATGCCCTTTGGGTTAAGCACACGAACCTTACCATTTCTTCTGAATTTCTAGTTTAACCATAGTGGGGGAAAACAAATGTTAATAAAGAATTTCAACTGAAAGCAACTCAGAATGGAATGAACAAACATTCGGAAAGGAATTTGATTAATTCACAAATTCAAATATTTAAGCCATTTGAAAAACTAATTTTTTTACCACTTTTATTTTTTTCTAGCCCACACTAGCAAGAGGGTGCCAGCTCTGAACACTGTGGCAACAATTAACCTTTCACACAACAACAGTGGTCTGTGGTTCGTAATTTTACACGTCACTCAAATGACCCCTTCTTATCAAAGTAGCCGGTTCTTAAGGAGTGACAAAACATAACAGACTCTCTCGACTGTTACGTCTTCCTGTTTTAGACCTCTAACTTCAGGCAACAGAAAAAGTATTTGAGGTGACAGGTGCACACCAAATAAATTTCCTACTGCTCTAGACTCCCTGCTAGTATGTTCTCAGTTTCAAGCTGTATCAAAGTATCAAAGTTGCTTAACACAAAGGTGTTAATCCAGGGACCACATTTATTGTGTGCTCTGTTAGGAAGTGGTTTATGAAAGGATTAAAAACCTTCATCACACAGAAATATGGTCACCCCCACGCACTGAGAAAAGCTGACCAAGTTTTTATTTTTTTTCAACTACAAGGGTCATGAAAATAACAAGCAATGGAAACTTATACCTCACTAAATAGCATTGTGCAAATTAAATGCCAAAATTATACATGCATAAAGCTGCGCAATATGACAATATTGATTGTTATCATGGTAAATTACGTCACAGTATGTGCTTTTTTTAGGATATCATGAAAATAATTGACACTTAAGAAACACGGATTAAATTTAGTGCAGAAAAGTATGTACAATGCTAAATCTACTGTAAGTCATTGTATTCATCGTTTTTGAAAGTACTTTTAAATGTTCCAACTTCCAATATCAGAAAACCACCAGAAATTGTCAAACTTATTGTGTTTATTTTATAAACACAGAACAATCTACAGTGTCAAAAACTGCACTGTACATTCGAGCTCAGTTTTCGAAGAACAAAATGTAATCGTCAAAACATGTATTGGACACTGCTACATGAAAGAGCTAGTAAACACCAGCACATAAGTCAATGTTTAGAGACACAAATGCAAGCTTAAGATGACTGCTATTAATGATTTCAGCTATGCAACATACTTCTGTTCATCTTTACAGAGTCATACAATGAGCGGCTGGTGTAGTGTAGTGGGTAACACTGCTGTCCTCTATAATAAGAGTCCTTGACCAAGGCTTCTCCACTCCACAACTTTACACTTGCCTAAATTGCCTAAACTTTACACTTGACTTAAGTCATCTTGGATAACAGCATCCGACAAATACATAAATGTAAATGTCAAGAACCTCACAACTAAGTTTATATGAGGTTACTTAACTCTGAGGCAAAGGTGTGATTCAGGCATGCAGTTTGAGCGATATTAACTGGAGGTCATATGTTTCCAATATGTTTACAATATCAGCTTCATAGTGCAAAACCAAATCACTGATTAACTAACCTGGGTTGAGGAAAATTGTGTACATTTCATTATTCCGCATTGTTTTTGGTGGTGTATTTCTTCCTCCCCATGTCAAAGACTGATACAGTAATGGTATAACTATTAGAAAAAGTAATTTAGCTGTTTTCTTGTGTTTCCCCTAGGCTTGTGCAATATGACAACCTGATCATCACTACACAACTTTACTTGTTGTGCAAGTTTGCCATTTCACTCCTTAATTCACTGATTTTAAACAAAGACCACACAAGATTTTACATTTGGTGTAAGTTGTGTTTCTTTTGCATTTACGTTTATTTATTCTACTTTTTAAAATAGCAGCCACAACCTTGTTATGAGGTCATGCGTTGTGACAGAAAATCATACAACTCGTTTAGAAGAAAATTTGCTGTGCTCCAGTCTTGCAGTTGAAAAGGGTCAACCTCTCAACCTGAAAGAAGTTGTCATAAACAATGGTAACACTACAAACCTTCAGAATCGCCTAAATCAGTCCAGTTTCAAAAGTTATTCCCCAATCACTGCTCTCCATTATAGGTAGCCTTCAAAAAACCCAACTGGGCCTGATTGGTTTATTATCTAGGGGTGACAAACTCTAAAGAAACAGTAAGTCAGCATGGAGTTGGAAAAGCACTAGGAGTTTTCTGTGCATTTACGGGACCCATTTCTCACAGTTGACAGCGCAAGTGGGAACTGCAGACGCCAAAACGACCCCCCTAATAACTGTAAATACCTGAATCATAACTGTATTATTACTATTGTTGTTGTTGCTGTTTTTGTTGTGTCTATCATGTTAAATCTTTCGAGAAATATCCAAGACACATCTGCTTGCCATCTTTCCATTAGCCATTTTTTATTCAAATAATTTGAAGTTCTTTCTTTTCAGATAGGACTGCCCAACCAGGTGGGATAAATACATCAGATGGTAGAACATAGTTTGGAGCTGATTCCATTAAACAAACAGGTCTTTGCTAAAGATAAATATTTTGCCAAGTTAGCGTAAAGGGAGGATGTTTATCTTTAGCAAAGATAAACATCTTCCCTTTACACTAACCTGGCAAGACAAACCAATGCTGAAAGCCTTGAAGCACTTAAACCTGTATCTGGACAGATATGCTCCTGGTCAGGATTACATGACTGTCTCATCAGTCCGACCAATGCTAAATCTCCCTTAAATGGAAAACACTTGCACCCAAGGATGAAGACGATCCTCTAACCACAGAAATGAAAGTCAACATTCTGGCCAAGCTTCAGTCAAAATAGACTGGATCCATCAAAAAAAATGCACAACACCTTCCGTTAAGATCTCCTTTACCATGGAGGATGAGGACAATCTCAAGCACACTAAAGTTTGAGAAAACCTGAAATGACTGAAACACTTGACTTCTTGTCTAAAAACACTAAGGCCAACAAGAATAGCCTATAGATAGCTGTGGCGCACGTCACTGCACTTCTTTTTCAGCCATCTAATCATCAGAATTTGTCAAAGTTGCTCAGATCCTTCCACCTGCCCATTTTTCCTGCATTCAATACATCAACCTCAAGGACAGACTGTTTACTTGCTCCCTAATATATCCCACCCCCTGACAGGTACCACTGTATCGATAACCATGTTATTCACTTCACCTCAGTGGTTTTAATGCTGTGGGTGATTGGTGTACATTTAGCTTATTTTAGTATAGAAACCTATAGAAACTGTCTTGTTTTAAAGTTGGCTGCTGGACAGAAATGTTCCGCCGCTTGATGTCCATCATGTGTACACCTACTGAGACTCAACAGCACTACTGCATGGCTTTAGGTTTTACTGTTGAGCTTCTGTTCTGGACGATAATACTGCGCACATGTCTAGTCTCCCCTGCAGTAACAAGACCGTATTAACTCAGTCAAGGCACAGAACCAGTATGTGGAAGGCTACATCAGAGTACGACATGGTCCAGAAGGCTCTCTCACTTACACACACACACACACAGACTAGGAATTAAAACGGTAACGGTAAAACGGGTTTGTTATGGAACCATTCAGCACGCACCCTTATGGGTGTGAACCCTGGTATTGTGAGCTATAGACAACACGCACATTGTACATTCAAATTCACAGAACAACTCTGAAGCCTAGGAGTAGTCTGTATGTCACCATTATTTAACTGTATTCCTTGCCGGTGGAGCTGGGGTCCACTTGTTAGTAAAAACCAAACATAGCTGCTGCCTTTCAACATCAATTTGTAACAAATTCAGAAAAAAATGAAGACCTAATGAGAGCAGTGGGAGTACTCATAGCCAAGGATTTGCAGTCCTATTTGGTGGTTACTGACTTGGGATTTTGTTACCTGTTAAAAAAACAATGTTACAATGTCCCCTCCCACACATTTTGTCAGGAAAGTAATTGCCGAACTCTATGAAACATTAAGGAGAGAAATTGAAAAGTAATAGACACAAGCATGTACCCTGTTTATTTCAAATAAAGAAGATATTACAGATAAACTGAAAGTTTTATTTGTCTATAGACAAAATAAAGAGTTCATTGTTTAAAGGGTGATGTGTTTTTACTTTTATTTTCATACATACTGAACGGAGGGACAGCATACACATTCACCAAATATCCTCCTCAGAGAGCTCTTTTACTCTCTTTATTCTCGTTTTCGTTTTGAT
>JBBPCZ010000163.1:16583631-16601960 GCA_037974445.1 Brycinus macrolepidotus
CTCGGGTCGGGTCGGGTTTTGGGTCATTATCCACGCGTATTTTTGCGGGTTGGGCGGGGCGGTTTGGTTCTCCTGACAGGTCGGTTTGGGGCGGGTGTTAAAAAAAGCCGACCCGCGCAACACTAATATATACTATATATTACATGTTTCATATACAGAAAGCTCAGGAAACTCAAGGTAAAATAACTGTAAAATCTTTTAATGTCTTAATTTTTGTGGCATATTATGGAGAGTAGAATCAATAAGTATTGGTGGAGAAAAGTGGCAGGAGTGATTTGTGACAGGCAGGTACCAGCAAGAGTGAAAGGGATGGTGTACAAGATGGTAGTGAGACCAGCTATGTTGTATGGTTTGGAGACAGTGGCACTGACAAAAAGACAGGAAACAGAGCTGGAGGTGACAGAACTGAAAATGGATTTGCATTTGCATTGGGAGTGACGAGTATGGGCAGGATCAGGAATGAGTTTATTATAGGGACTGGGAAGAGGAAAAGAAGAAGGCCTAGTAGGAGGTTTGTGGACGTGGTGAGGGAGGACATGCAGGCAGTTGGTGAGATAGAGGAAGATGCAGAGGACAAAAGGAAATGGAGACGGTTGATCCGCTGGGGCGACCCCTAATCGGGAGTAGCCGAAAGTAGAAGTAGAAGAAGAATCAATATGTATTGGTATCAATAAGTAGTATCAGTATCAATATTGGTATCAGTAAAATCCTAATGATACTTATCCTTAGCCAGTTTCCACATGATCCCAATGGTCTTGTGCATATCGAATCATTCTGTTTTGACTGGTGTCAATACAGTTGCATGGACATGTATTCAATCTAGAACCTTTTATGAAAATAGCTCAAATATTTTTTTGGTTCAAACAACTCTGAAAAAACTATGTATGTGATAGCAGTTACATTGAGCCACTCCTTGCCGGACATCTGATGTCCGCTGACGTCGATTCTCACCGGGTCACAGACAGCCATTCAATATATGTCATTTTTTTGACTTAATAGATATAACAGATGCCAGTTTTCGTCATCTGTTGCCCTCACTCTGAATGAGGGCAATGCTTTTCAGGAAAGTAGACCACATTAAATCTCTTTCCAAGTTCGCCATTAGGCTTTACAACAAGGTGGTGAATCAAATGTCTCCTTCTGAGAGAATGTCACCCAGTTAGCGATCAGTCTACCTCAGACTCAAGTTCAGAAGTCAGGAGCAAAGATGTGGGGGTAATTGTACTGTAAATTATTTAACAGCCTTTCCGTGGACGTCACAAAGGCCACATTTCTATGACAACCAGGTTCAAGAGCGCATTCACTCCCCCTTTTTCATGTCCCTGTCACAGTTAAAAGGCTTCCTCTGGCAAGCGGCAGTAAAGTACAAACAGTCTGGCTAAAGATAAAGCCTGGCTTATTAGATTACACAAAAGAAATATCTGCATTTCAGATGGACTGATTCCATCTCTGCGCACACTGAGTAAGAAGATGTGTTTTTCTCTCCAGATACCAATCCAAAGATGTTTTAAAGTGCTGCTAATGTAAAATAAGGGGCAGCACGATATGTTCAATATATGCGCTGCTGTCGCAATATGGTCCTTAGAGATGTGATATCACCAAGCCCTTGAAAAATCCTAATCCTAAGGTCTAGGGGGGAAAAGATTTCTAATGGCTATTCACTGTTGGCATTACTGCAGCAAATAATAGTAATATGGTGTTCTGTCCATATCATGCAGCCCTAACACAGAGACACTTGTGTTTAGCTGCAGGGATGTTGGGGAACATTGGATGGATGCTGAGGAAATGTTTTGCCAATGTGAGGCAGACTGGGCAGCAGTGCAGACTTCTCCTCACCTCACAAAAACCTCATACAACCTCCAAGAACTCTGCTGGGGTTAGACCAAATGTTTGGCAGAAAGTGATGTGAGTATAAGTATGAGTGTGTGTGCAGATGGGAGACTGGGTTTGCACAGACCAGTTAACTAGTTAACTAATATTAGTCTACTAGTTAGTGCTGTGCGCAGCAGTCGACTAGTCAAAGCCAGTATTAATACAGAGTTAACAGGCAGGAGTGAACAGAAAGCCTTTTTTCTGCTGAACACAAAGCTCACCACTGTGGAAATACTACACAAAATCAAACCAGTTCCACTGCATGCTGTCACAGCACAAAAAGAGAGACTGGTAAGCCAGACCCAGTAGTTTTTTAGAGCTGCCGTCTCAAACAGAACAGGGCTATTTTACTGCAAAGCAAAATGATCAATCATAGAACATCTGTGACATGGTGTGTCAAGAAGCAACTGCTTACTAGTAGCAACAGAAACAATGTTCTTGGACTGAGGATTGCCAGAGCCAATTTCACTACCGTGAAAATATTAATAAAGATTAAGGGTGTTTTCACATATGGTCCTCTTTAAAGGAACCAAACTCAGTCCTCTAGAAGTGGTCCAAAAAGTGGACCAACAGAAAGGGAACTCAGTTCTTTTTATGTTCACAGTGTGAGTTCCCTTGAAAGGGGATTCGGTTCTCTTTCTGGTTCACTTCAGCTCAGATGAGGCCTTGGTTCTTTTTCTGTTCATACTTAAGTTTCTCATTTAACCTGCCGCTGTTAATTCTTCACGTTCCCCTTTCTTGGGAATTTTTTTCTACATAAGAGTAGATGTTTAAAAGCTCTACCAAACTTCTACATTTTCCACAAAGATCTATGCTACGATTTTTCGTCATTGAAACTGATGGAGAGCAAGAATGCTTTGAGGCTATGCAACTTGGTAGAGAAACTTGATCTTGACAAGAATCTCTAGGTCCCCTTTATTTATTGATTGATTGACTGATTGACTGTCATCTCATTATTCAGATTTTGAGGAATCAGGTAGTGCTGTTGCCTCACAACACAATGTCCTAAGTTCGATTCCCAGCGGGGACAGCTGTGGGTCATTTCTGTGTGGAGTTCGCATGTTCTCCCTGTGTCTACAAGCATTTCCACACTCCAAAGACAAGAAGGTCAAGTGAATTGGAAAAGCTAAATTGCCCCTAGGTGCAGGTATGTGTGTCTGCCCTGCAATGATGTGTTGGGTTGGGCTGTGACCCTTGTTAGGATAAGCAGCTCAGATAATGGAATAATAATTTACTTTTCTTACTTTTGTTTTTCATTTTATGTAAATTTAATGGACACACCAACTCTGTACACATATTTTCTGATTCCGATGCATGTCTGACATGACTCTGTATAAATGTATTATGCGTACATTATAAATGTTACATTAAATACAACCTACTTAAACAACTGAGAGGAGGCAAGAGACTGCTGTCTGAGGCGGCTCAGTGTGACAGGACATCTCTGAAAGCATGTCTTCTTTTCTCTGAGAAACGCTAATCTGGCTGGGGTTACTGATGCATCCGATCACATCCGGCCACATGCGTCCTGACAGCCTATCCCCCGCAGCCACAGGCTAGCAGTTCTGCTCCGATACACTCCCACACACATACACACACAGAATCTGACGTATGCTATTGTGTCACAATGGCAGGGAGGGAGGAGTTAAGCTCCTTTTACAGAGCTGTGACCAGCACACATCATTCACACTCACAAATACATACACACAAGCAACCTCTCTTCAAATGATGAGGCCCACTTCAGTGGATAACAAAGCCGTGGCACCCTCAGGCGGAGTCTCTATGTGAGAATCGCACTCAGTCCCACACATGATATGACACAAAACAAAAGAACTTCAAAACACATGTAACAGTCGTGATCTCTGACCCAGAAAAAACAACATCCTTCTAAAAAAAATGTCATCTTTACTAGCTTTTTGCATCATAACAGGCAAGATCATGTCTTCTACAACTTTATTCAATCACATGAGAAATTAGAAGACAAGAGGAACCACAATGAATGCAAACATAGAATTTAAAGAAACAGTTTGGTGAAAAATCTATGAAGTCCTCTAATTTATAACAGCAAGGTGAATACCAACCCTAGTGCCTGTAGTACTGAGGTTTTGTTCATTTTTAAAGTTCGCAGTAAGTAATACTGTGTACTAACCCTTATAAATAAGTCAGTGTGACCTTAACAAAGAAACAGATAACGTTGGAGCAGATTGAGAGATCTTATGTATTTTCATGGAAATAATTTGGGCTATTTGGATTACTATTCAGTTTTAGTGTTTGTTAGCAATGCTATCCTTGCAGCTGCAATTCTTAACAAAAGAAGCAACAATGTGACACTAAAATGTCTGGGTAAGAGGAAATATGTATAAACCTGACTCTTTGCTCAACCATTTCCTTAAGGTGGCAGCCGTTTCAATGGTAAAGGCACCACAGAGATAGTTACTGAACACCAGACAGTGAGAGAGAAAAATCTCTGTATGACATGTACATGTATGACCTGGTATACATTTGATCAAACATCCATAAAATAACGACAGAAAATGTAACGCATGTAACTAGAGAGAGGTATAAGTTCTGAAAACCAGAGAAAACAGAACTACAAAATATCAATTCTGATTTGGTTGAGGATATGTCAATTAGTGTCCCTATATGAGAATCACTGATACAGATGCTGACTTTACCCTGCACTCACACCAGCAGCAACTCAGTTGCTGTGTTACTGTTACCTTGCTGTCGTTTGCAGCCAGCTTGTGCGTCTTGCTAATATAGTTTTGAGGAAGGTGGCTACAGTATTGACAGGACATGCACCAATAAAAAAAATGTATATACTAATATACTAATAGACATACAGTATACTATCAAACATATTTTTATATTCATTATTATAAAATATGCTATAACATACGCCAGCCCACCGCAGGGCGCACACACACACACACACTTATACCTCCAGTCAATTCTGAATCTCCAATTCACCAGACACGCATGGCTTTGAACTGTGGGAGAAACCGGAGACCCCAGAGGAAACCCACACCACCACAAGGAGAACATGCAAACTCTACACACACAAGGCCAGGACCCGGATTTGAACCTCCAACCCTGGAGGTGTGTGGCATCAGTGCCACCCACCGCACCATCATGGGGCCCTACACACATACACAATACAATGTAATATGATATAAACTTACAATACATTTGCATGTTCATAAACAAAGAGCACCAAAGTATAGTTTTTTCTGTATTTATTTATTTATTTGTTTGTTAATTTATTTGAGCAGGTGATTTTGGGCCAAAAAAAAACAATTGCTGTAATAATTCAAAATGCTAAAAAAGAATTTTAAAAATCAGCCTTAAACTTAAAATGAATAATGTTTTGACATTTATTGTGATAATTATAAATTCACCAATGTGAACATTTTCATCATAACAATTTTTTGGCCATACTGCCCAGCCCTACTGCCAACTGTCTTTTATTTTAACACCAAGCAGCCGAAAATATCGTGCTTTGTAAAGCCTTTCAAAGATTCCAGAATACTTCACTGAAAAAAAAGGCTTTTCTTGAGTTAACATTCAATCCTAACACAGTGTTAATGTGTTTTCTTTATTATTACTCTGATACTATTTGTTTTGTGTTCAAGTTTACCATCTCAGCCTGTAATAAGAGGGGTTGCTAGGGACGTTTCTTTACAGCGAGGGGCATTTGATGATTTCTGTACAAAGTTTCTGTACTGAGGGCACCTGATAATACCTACAAACCTGTGGAATTTTTATCATCTAGCCAGTATATTGATCAAGCACTAAAGACAACCACTTCACTTGATTGGCAGGACTGACAGATTTAGACCTGGAGCATTCTTTAAACTCATGCTTCAATGGGGAGCAGTGAAATACCCTACAGAACTCAGTGTGGTGACCCCAACCAGGAGACTACTTATGATGTATCCGCTCTCCAATGAAGTCATCGTGCCACCATCTCTGCTTGTGTGTGTGTGTGTGTGAGAGAGAGAGAGAATCTGATCAATAAATCTGTGAGCGAGCCAGAGACAGTGGGCCTGTGTGGCTGGCTGAGTTATGAGTCTGCCATTTTCTCTCCCCTGCACTTAACAATCCATTTCACAAAGGACAACGACCACCCGGCACCAGGCTGCTGGAGAGAAGCTCAGCTTCAGCACCCAAAGCAGCCCAGTTTCCTAAAACAATGTCCAGGGCCATAAAGCCAAGTGTCTCAGAAAAACAGAAAACCAGCCATCTACTAAAATATTACTGTTCTTGTTTTGTTTTTTGTCCATCTACAGAATTGGCAGCCAGTTGATGCTTAATCTCTTGGTGAAGTTTAATCAGTCCCCATTTGAAAGCAAATCCCAAGACTTCAGTTAAGCAGAAGTGAAACGGGCAAATGGGCAAAAGTGATTTTTTTTTCCCATCTCTTTCCAAGCACAGCCTTTCTGATGATAGCTCCTGGCAAAACACAGAACACACATAGAAACATTTCTCCTCCTCTTTTTTCATTCTCCCCTCTTAGTCCCAACAATCTTTCCTCCCCTTTCCTTCTCTCTCTTCCAACACTTTGCGTCTGTGCCACTTTGGGGACAGTAAACACATTCCCCAGCCTGTGGAGGACGACGGAGAGCAACCCGCTTTTTTGGGATCACAGTGCATTAGCCCGCTGGCGTGAAACTGTAGACTTCCCTCTCCTTTTTTCTGCAGTAATCTTCCGGACGATTCTGCCTGCGCGCCGCTCTAGCCCCTTGATCTGCCACTTTATATCATCCTCAGAGGCAGGAAAAACCAGGACCCAGAGAGACAGAGCTAACGGACTATTGAACACGGCCACACCACCAATGAAAAGAGCCCCACTTCCAGACCATGCAGTTCTATGGAGTCAAAAGACACTATTGATGTGCCATTTGGCCCATCCAGTGAAAGAAAAAGGCCAAACCCAGAGCAAAGACAATTTCCTCACTACTCACTCCTCCCAATTACCCCTTTTCCACCAACCAGTCCTAGTGTCAGTCCTTGTACAGGAGTCGGTCCCAAACCTTGAACTGCTTCATAGTTTTCAGCGAGTCTAACTAAAATAGCAGACAAAATTATAACAAAAAATACAGAATTCAGAGACAACAAAAAGAACAGTCTAAAAATGTGGCTGTATGGTGACAAAAATAAACACAGACCATGGCTAAGAAAACAACTAATTGATGGCTGAGAATAGGGCCTCAGGCTCTAGAGGGCATTGTGGAAGAGAGGTAAAGGAGAAGAGGGGTTAAAGGGGCAAAAAGCACAGCCAATCCAAAACTGGGGCCTTGTCTTGGGCTTCTAATTCTCCTCATCTCTCGGTAGAAGACTCTTATCTGATCACCATCACTGAACAAGGCATACTAACAGTGAGCTCCTCAAAAGCGATCTATTTCTAAAGAGGGCCAATTCTCTCAAGTGCTGCCGTCGGCATCAACTTACACTGAGGTGGCTCAGCTGGCAGAGGGGAGTGGAATCAGGAGGAGCCCGTTCACAGATCTGACAGCAACTTTGTCTATCATGAGAAAATGCTGCGAATAAGCAAAGCCGAGATCTTTTCAATGAGGCTATGAAGCTTCAATATGTGACGCTGTGTAAATAAAAAAATTACTAACGAAAGACCGACTGCGTTTCTAAAGCCAAAATTTCAACAGAGGTTTTATAAATTTAACAAGTAGTTTCACAAATCATGAGATTTTGGTGATTTACACATGCTAATTGACCAAAATCACATTTCTGCCCTTCAACCATAGCAACAAGGCTAATGGAAATAAACAGCAATTACTTCCATTAGCCTGATCTCAAATGTTTTAGCGCAATGTGTAGTTCAAACCCCTGTTTCAGCATGAGCTCACAGAGTCACTGATCGAGACGTGAGATCAACATAAGCAAAGAGTGATGCCACTGGTGTGAATGAACAGAGTCCAAAAGTGCTTTGCACTTAGTCAGTGTGACAAGCAGAGACAAACACAAATGCCTTAACAGTTTCTTAACAGTTTAAAAAACAATACTTACGGGTGTTTCCTTGATGCTGAAAAAACATGCACATGTACACACACACACTCACACAACACATTATCTAAGAATAAAGGATACAATCGTAAAGCTCCACTTTGACTCCCAACGGCAAGGATTTTTTGGACCGGGTCGAACGCCATAGAGGACGGCTGATAGGGAAAGCCATGGCGAACAGTCTGGCATCCAGGAAGGCGATGGGGAAAAACGCACATAAGAGAGAATATCAGAAGTTATAAGAACATATGCTTTGTGACAAAAGGACTACAACAAGGCACCGACAGACTTTAATGTAAAAAGTCTTAAGTGACTTAAGTAAAGAATGGTCATAACATTACAACATTGTAACAAACTATACCACAGTGAGTGTGTATGTATATATATATATATATATATATATATATTTACATATATATATGTGTGTGTGTGTGTGTGTGTATACCAGTTATGTCTTACAGGTTTACTGCAACAAAACCCTTTTCTCCAGCTGTCATCTCTCTCTCTCCCTCTCTCTGTTTGCTTAATGAGAGACTGATTGAGGGCCTAAGCATGTTACGTAAGCGGCGCTCGGGCACCTGCCGTTGCCGGAGCGTTTCAGCCTCAACGAGCAGCGCAACAAGCTCCAGTCCTCAACACATGCAGGCTGCAGTCCTCAACACATGCAGGCCAGTGAAACAAGCCCTAACAAGACCTACTGAGTGGGCCCGCTGCTTCTATCCGCCTCCTATTGCGAGCTTCACTTTATTAAAGACAGAACAATACGCCCGTCTCCATCTCTCCATGTTGTAGGACTGTGGTTCCCATGGTAAAGCTAACCTGGATTAGTAGCCTAGTGTGGAGAGTTCTGTCACTCACGTGACAAAATGCATTTAAAATAATGCCGTTCAAAGGGCAGCCTACATTAAGGGCCACGCAAGGTAAAGGCTACGCAACGTTATTACGACTCACCGTTCAATAATTCAATAATTTTCACAACACGGGTAATGGATGCAATGATCTTGGGCCTTCAACAGATGACAAATGTCACGCATTCTGTCACAGTTAAGATTATTTCTAATTGAAATTGCGCATTTGTGTTGGCTGCTCCCTAAATGGGAAAACATACCTACTGTGTGTGGGTTGGGGGGGGGTCATAATCGGTATAATGTTTCCATGCACATATCAGTCACGTTACTCTGTGATTCGCCGATTGACATGTTAATCCCAATCCAGCAGATTATGCAAGAGCCGGGTTGTTTATCCCCCCCCCCCCCCAAACAAATAGGCTACACACACACACACACCCACACCACACATCATGCAGTTGCTTTAACGAATCAGTCAGAGCAGCACGTCCAGAGACACAGAATCAGACTGGGTGACGGCGCGCTTCGCACAAATCAAACGCTCCAATGCGGGAACACAAATCTGAGAGGAGCGATACTGCGTTTAGGCTCAGTTTAATGTACACAGTGCTGTAAAGCCTTTGCTGCTCTGTTCTGTCACAATATACATGTTCTTAAATACTCTCTTCCTCCACAGACACACAGAATAAAGCGGACGTGTCCGTTTGCCTTTCCCCACATACACAACACGGCAGTGCGTTTTTTTATCTGTCGCCTGTTTCACTGTGGAGCATCACTGCCCTGCAGGACTGAGAGATCCAAATCTCCAGCCCTGCCAAATGTGCGTCAAACAGCTCTTGGCAGGAAAACGGCGCTGGCTGTCGCATTCGGCCGCCTGGAAAGGAACACGACTCATCCTCAGCGAGCATCACACACACACCACAACCAGCCTGCCGCTTGAGTCTTTGAAGGAGTTCACATTCAGTCCCCAAGAGCTCGTCTATACACACAGAAAACCAACTGCAGGGGAACAGCAAAGCAAACCATGGCCACGCACACACACACACGCACCTTGCACAGCTGAAAGTGCTCGGACTGGAGGGTCTCAGGGATGATGAAGTCGTTCTCCTTAGCCCCTGTTTGAGGGGACGACGAGGGGGACGACACAGCAGTGAGGCCGTCCAGCACCTTCCGGATGTTAAACTTCTTCATTTTCCCCCCAGGTTCGGCCGACACGACGATGGACGGAGCACCTGAGACGAGAGCACCCGGTAAAGATGAGGATGAGGAAAAAGAGGAGGGGGTGGGGGGACGCCGCTCTCTCTCTCTCTTTGCAGTGGTTCTCTGTGAATCTCACATTTTTTTACTGCTCAGGGGGTTTGGTCACCACGTCGTCCATGGCTCACGTTGGCAAGTGACGGGTTTTTCTTCAGCGAGGCCGTTTTTCAGGAGCGCTGGTAGGGCGACCGTGCAGTCTTTCTGAAGTCCCGCTGCGTCTCTCTCTCTCTCACTCTCTCTCTCTCTATGTCTCTCTCTCTCTCCCTTTTAGCCCCGCCCCTCCCTCGCTGAACACTCCACTGCGTCTTTGCCTCTCTCTCTCTCTTTCTGCTGCCTGTTTCTCTGTTTTCTTCTCGTTTTGTTCTGTATTTCTCTTTCCGTTTTCTCCTTTTTGTTTAATCTGAAATGTCACAAATCTTCTCCATTTTGAAAATTTTTCCCTTTTTTGTCCCTCTTTCTCTCTCTCTTTTGGCCCCGCCCTATCCCCTCCGCACAGCACCCGGATGTATCTGCTCTCCTCGCGCTCCTCCGCGCTGCGTGTTTTGAGCGCGCGCGCAGCGTCACGTGACACGCCCAGAGTCATGGCTCCGCACCTGGAGTGGCTGAGTGCAGCCAATAGCAGTGGAGGGGGCGGGACACTGCGCCTGCAGTGGCTGGGTGCGGCCAATAACAGTGGAGGGGGCGGGGCACTGCACCTGCAGTGGCGCAATGCGGCCAATAGCAGCAGAACGGGGCGGGACCTCAGGCGAGCAACTGCAGCTCGGCTCAGGGCCAGTGATGGACAGTGATTATCACTTTCCGTTTCTGATTGCTTTCAAAGTAATTTATATTCTGTACCCTAGAAACTAATTGTAATGGTTTCATATTGTCACTTTATACAACTACCGCATTTTAGTGAGATAAACAAAAGTTTCTATTTCTGTGGTAACGGTAGCCTGGCTAAAACATTTATGAGATTCGCATACAGTATATACCAACCAAGATCTTGTAGTCATTTCTTTTTTGAGCAACTGATTAGTTGGTTCAGGTATTTTGAGGGACAGTGGACCTGATACATTCCTGCCAAAAAGAGCCTTTTCATCCTTGATTTGCCCATCATAATTGTTCATCACATCCCTTATGGATGTTAAAAGGAGGAGAGTGAGACATTCCTTCCCTTTCAATACTAATTTTAACAAACACTCATCCACTTGGCCTCACCTCAGGGGAATCTCATTGCCATCTTAAGGATTGTTACATTACTGTATTATCTGCCCTGCGCTGTCCTGTGTTGTACTTGCCTCTGTCTGATGTCCTGCCTTGTTTATTTTAACATGTGTTTACCGCCTTCTTGTTAGTGTCATTATTATTATTATTATTCATTTTATTTAAAGGTGCCTTTCAAGGCACTCAAGGACACATTACAGACAAGTAAAACAGATCATAAAATTTAAAAAATGCAAAAGAAGACAAATCAAATATATAATAAATAATAGAAAAGAGAAGGAATTCAGGTAGTACTTGGATATAAAGCTCGATATAAAAAGCTGTCTATCGTGTTTACTGATATGGTCATCACCTGCGTATAGCTTGTTATTGTTCCTGCCCCAGGTGTTTCTAGGCTTGTGTCGAGTATAAGTATCCTCTGTGTTCCAGTGTGTCTTTGTCTGGTCTTGCATGATTTATCCCATGTTGGTCCTGTTTGAGTGTGTTTTTTTGCAAGTTATTGTATTTTCCGTGTTATTTTTTAGTGTTTCGGTTTCAATGTTTTGTTTACTTTAATAAAGATCATTGCACTCACATGTACTCACACTTGCCTCCATCAATAAGACAAAGTGAATTGTTTATTAAATGAACCCTCAGAGGGGCAAGAGGTCAAGCTGCATCAAGCTGCTTCTCTCAGACATCACTTTTATCTGATAGGTTGCATGTTGCCAAGCTGAAAGCTCCACACATAACAGCAAAAAAGAAAGACAATATACCACAGTTCTTAAAAAAAGCTTAGAAACAGACAAAGCAATTATTCACTGGTTTTATCGACATTATGTTCAAACTTTTTAGAAAAAGGTTTTGAATAGCAAAGTTTGCATGGCTAGCTGGTTAGCACACTGCAAATGACCCATTGAGGGCAGGTGCATTTCCAACAAAAAATTCATTCCTCACTGTTCCAGCTCTTCTTGTGCTGCAAGTGACTTGAACTTACTTGTAATGAAGGTTTGGTGCACACTTGAGAGGAGACCTGAAGTTTGCGATCAGCATGTTAAAAAGTCTTGAAACACAGCCAACCTTTGATTGACCCCATTTAAAATGACACTGGAATGAACAAGAGTTTCTTAAAGTGTAAACTATTACCTGAAAACCTGTCATACCTGAGCCTACCCTTATTATCTTGACCAAACATCCACGTACACTTGATTTTTGTATCCCAATTATTAAACAGTTTATGAGCAAGTTGACTCCTACATCAGCTTGCTTATAAGGAATCATGGCTTGTACTGAAGAATTCCAAGAATTTTAGCTCTAAAACATTGCATCTGTGGCTGGGGACAGTTCCCTTCAGCCTTTAGAGTTGTATTAGCTGCCATGCTGACACTGTAGGCACCTCTCAACAGGAAGCTATGCAATGTTGTTTCAGCTAAGGCAACGGATTTACTTAATCTTCTTTCAGAACCAGCATGTTGACCATCAGGTCGAGCCACAGTCAGCTAGGCCAAGCAAATCTAATTTTTGTCTGGTTTCAGGCTGTGGCATATGAAAGACCCTCTGTCAGGATCTGAACTACAGAAGTTCCTGAAACACAAGAGCAGACAAGGACATGTGAGATAAAAGGTGGTTTCTCAAAAGTAGTGCATTCTTCAGATCATCTTAGCTGTAAAAGAGAAGCTGTGTCAAACATAAATTAAGTAAAATATTGTGTTCAAATTGGGAAATGTAAGGAGATGCAATACATCTGCATGATATACTACAACATTGCAGATGCTCAAGAGCTGTATTTTAAAATGCTCAAAATGGCTGATGCAGCAAGCAAGACTGCCAATTCAAGGGACTAAGGACAAACATTTTTTCATTTTAACTTTGCCCCAGATACAGCTCCAAAAACCCCAGAACCTATTTTGGCTGCTTCTGTGGTCATTTGCCTGCCGGTAAATTGATACCTCTGCCGATACCCAACAGTCCTTGGTCATACACTGCAGTGGACTTTGTCATGGATCTTCCTGTGTCAGGGAATAGATGGCAGTTCTGGTGGTTGTGGATTGCTTCTCAAAGGTTGTCAGTTTATTCCCTTCAAATCTCTTCCCTCTGCCCCACAGGTAGCCGAGGCCCTCTTCCAGTTCATGTTCCATGTCTATGGCATCCCGGAAAACATCCTGCCCAACCATGGCCCCCAGTTTGTATCATGGATGTGGAAGGCATTCAGTACCAAGCTGAAGGTCACAGTCAGCCTGACCTCAGCTTACCACCTCAAACCCCGTGGTTAGGTTGAACGGTTGATTCAAGAGCTCGACAGGATCTTACGAGCCTATTCCCTTGACCGGCAATATAACTGGTTGGAGTTTCTAGCATGGGTGGAGTACACTCAGAATTCATTGCACCACTCTAAAGCCTTTTGAGTCTGTGCTCGGGCAACAACCTCCCCTCTGTCTGTGGGACCCGGCTCCCACGAAAATTCAAAAGGTGGAAGCTTGGTTCTGTATGGCAAAGTAGGTATGGGCAGGGGCGCATGATGTCAACAGTCAGGCAGTTTGAGAGTTCCAAGCACAGGTAGACCAACAGAGGAGAGGGACGCCACAGTATTAACCAGGTGACAGAGTATGGCTATCAACCTGTGATCTTTGTCTGAAGCTACTGTCTTCTAAGTTGACTCCCTGTTTTATTTGTCCTTTTGTTGTTGACTCTCATGCTAACCCTGTTCCATTTAAGTTGAAGTTACCCTCACATATGCGTATCCACCCTGTGTTTCATGTCTCACTTCTCAGGTCGGTGGTCCGGGGACCCTTGGGTGAGGGTTTGGCAGAGGGTGCCCAGGCTTACCGTGTGTGCCAGCTCCTGGACTCGAGGACGTGGCATGGCCGGTTGTAATATCTAGTGAACTTGGAGGGATATTGTTCAGAGGAGTGGAGCTGGGTTCCAGACCGGGACATCCTGAGCTAGGAGCTCATCAGTGAGTTCCACAGTGCACGCCCAGACAACCCAACTCCTCACCCTAGGAACCACCCTCCCTGCCATTCACTGGGCCCTTAAGGTCCATTTCGGCCCTGGACCCATCCTGTGGAGTCACCAGGGCACCCCTCTCACTCTTCGGCTGACGGTCCTGGAGGAGGGGTACTGTCATGCTGAGGTCTCGAACAAGATGCCCTCGGACCATCCCAGTTCCTGCTGTAATGAGCTTGGGTTGTTCTTCTCCCACCACTGTTACTGTCAGTTGGTTTTTTCTATGATCTATCACAGCTGTCACTTATCACAGCTTACCACTTAAGCCCAGCTCAACCTGGAGGTTGTTGTCTGTTCACCATCATACCTACCGGCTGGTTAGTGTTCATCTGTCCGTCTATATACTGTCTAGAAGTGGTCAAGTGCCACACAAAGTACGCTAGACTCAAGATCTGGTAGAGAAGAAGGTCCCAGTACCTGGCCAGTGCTCTCCACATCACCCTTCATGTTACAGAGTTTACCCTTCCATCATCTATGATTTTGAACTGTAAGCCAGTGGCTGGTTGATGAACTTGATTTTAAGTCAGTGTTCCTCTGGCATTTCCTTTGTTTGTTTTCCTTACAGTTTCTGATTAAAGTTGTTACAAGTATCTACTGCAAGTATGTCTGTTACATCCCCGTCAGCGGCCACTAGAGGCCGCCCCATGAACTCTTATTTTGACACTTGGGTGTATTCCCTGGCCGGCTCATCAGTAAGGGTTCACAGCCGGCCGGGGGTTTAGTAATAAGTAATATTCTGTTTCCACTGGTTCCTGTCTGTGTCTGTGGTTGTATTTAAGTGTCCCCTGTACCTGGTTTGTTGTCGGTTCACCCTCACATTCACCTTGGTTTGTACCTGTCGTGTATGTTTGGAGTTTGTTTGAGTTTTGGCCCTTGTGCCTTCTTTGTTTATCTTAATAAAATAAGTCAATATGGAAATCCGCAGTTGCGCCCCCTTCTTCCCGTGGTACAAACCACATGTGACAATGTCACTCCTATTGGCTCAGCTGGCAAATGGTAGTCATAATCATGTATTATGTCATAATCAACCTACCACAACATACCAAACTGAGGCATAACGAGTCTATAAAAACTACCATTATTATTGTCTTATTATTTGCAAAGACGTTTTCAGTAAAGCCACTTACGTTTAGCTGAATAAGGATATCATGCCTTATACACTCTTAGCCGTAGCCATCAGATCAATAACAAAAAAGGGATGGTGAGTCAGTCTAATTGTAGAAACATCTCTGTGAAGTCACATTCTACAGTGAAACTGAAAATACTTGAAAACTTACTTTAGGAAATAGATTATTCAAAAGATCAGTTTTACAGATGTGGAGAGGACAATGTGTCCTTTATTTGTTCATTAGAGCCTTTATAGGGCTGAAACTGAAAACTTTAATTTCTCTTACAGCGTTACAATGCTGATAAGCACTGCTTGGGATTCCTTATCTGGAATTGAGAGAGGTAGAGAAACCCTTATAAAGTAAGGAATCATTTACATATGAGGCACTGACTGATCTCAAGCCCAGTGTCTGAGCATCAGTGATTTAATACAATGTAATGGTATTGTCATTATCCCTTCCTTCAGATTGGAGTGTCCCTTGTGTCCAGGATGCTGTTAGCGGGGCTTTGATAAGACCTGTCCATTGATCGTGGTCCATATTGTTCTCAGTGGAGGGGCCAAAGTTCACTGCAGTGTAACCATAGCGAGGCATTCCCTGCTGTCTGATGTAGCATCTGCATGCAGTCACAAGTATGCTAATAATAGAGCCCCACAGTACCCAACTGAACACTGTTATTCACTTAAACTGCACCACCTACTGGGTTTATATCTATCTATCTATCTATATATATGTCCAGTGGCAAGAAAAAGTATGTGAACCTTTTGGAATTTCATGGTTTTCTGCATCAATTTGTCATAAAATGTGACCTGATCTTCAAGTCAAGTACTGACAAATATAATGTGCCTAAAATAATAACACAAAAAATTGTCTTTATTAAGGACAACCATAAAAACTCATAGTTCTAGTGGAAAAAGTATTTGAACCCTTGGAATCAATAACTGGTTGACCCCCCCTTGGCAGCAATAACCTCAACCAGGCACTTCCTGTAGCTGTGGATCAGACCTGCACATCGTTCAGGAGGAATCTTAGCCCATTCTTCCTGGCAGAACTGCTTTACCTCTATCATATTCTTTGGACGTCTCTTGTGTATGGCTCTCTTTAAGTCATTCCATAGCATCTCTATTGGGCTGAGGTCTGGGCTCTGACTTGGCCACTCCAAATGGCAAATTTTGTTTTTCTGAAGCCATTCTGTTGTGGATTTGGTCCAGCGTTTTGGGTCATTGTCCTGTTGCATCACCTTCAACTTCTACAGAGTTTCAGCTGACGTACAGACATTCTCACACTATCCTGAAGAAGTTTTTGATACACTTGGGAATTCCTCTTCCCCTCAATGACTGCAAGCTGGCCGGACCCTGAGGCAGCAAAGCAGGCCCAAATCATGATGTTTCCTCCACTATACTTTACGGGATGACGATACGGTTGGGATGATGTTTTCATGATGATATGCAGTGTCCTTTTTGTGTTTTCTTTTCAAATAGTTCAGTCTTAGTTTCATCAGTCCACAAAACATTTTGCCAGTACCGCTGTGGAGTGTCAATGTGCTCCTTCGCAAACTTCAGGCATGCAGCAATGTTCTTATTAGTAAGCAGCGGCTTCCTTCATGGTGTCCTGCCATAGACACCCTGCTTGTTCAATGTTGTACATACTGTAGACTCATGAACACAGATGTTCCAATGATATCTTCAAATCTTTGGCTGTCACTCAGGGTTGTTTCTTTACCTCATTGATGAGTCTTTGTTGTGCTCTTTGGGTCATTTTGACTGGGCGCCCACTTCTTGGTAGAGTAGCCACAGTCCCAAAGTGTCTCCATTTGTAGATCGTTTCCCTAACTGTAGACTGGTGAATTTCAAAAGTCTTTGAAATCACTTTGTAACCCTTTCAAGCATTATGTAAATCTACAATTCTTGATCGTAGATCCTCTGAAAGTTCTTTTTGGCGAGGCATGACTCACATAAGCGTATTCTTCTTGTGCGGAGCAAACTCCAAAGTTTGAGTGGTTTTTAGTAAATCTAGTCCACACCTCCAAACTCATTTTCTTAACAAGACTCCAAGTATGCTAACACCTGACTCCAATGAGCTTTTTTGAAGTCATTAACTCAAGCCTTCACATACTTTTTCCACTAGCACTATGAGTTTTTTATGTTTGTTCTCAACAAAGACATTTGTCAATACCCTTGACTTAGATGAAGATCAGATCACATTTTATAACAAATTAATGCAGAAAACCATGAAATTTATAGCATATATAGCATTAATTTATAGGCACAGTAAACATATAAATATGAAATATGTGTGAGAAAAAAAGGCATGACTGGGAAAGGTGTTTGTTATTCTACATGAACTACATTAAGAAAAAGAAGAATTAGAATATAGATCTTAGATCTCAAGAATATCAGAAACAGTGACTACCTCATCATCTGCAATAAATCACTTAGACTACAATTTTGGTCCTAATTCAAGCATTACATAAATGAATTTTAAACGTGCAGAGCATTGTCATCACACTCTGAATGCATTTCAGCATCACCCTGGAGACTGCGCACATCACAATAGGCGACGTCACAAAGTGCCTATCCAATCTAATTTAGGACCTTTTCTCCTTGGTATGTTCGGCCCCTCCCTCTTCAGTGTTAACCAAGCACCTTTTTATGCAGGTTGATGATTAAACAGCAGCGCCGGTCTTTTATGACATCGTTGCAAGATGTGCTATGTCACAATGGTGTTGTTGTGGTGACCTCCAGCAAGACATGAATAATTCAAAGAGGGCATCTGAATATGCAGATGTGTGTTCTATGATTAATTGCTGGAGTATAAATCAGGAGCCATATAAAGTGTGTTTTATATGTTGGGTGGTGCGTAAGTAAAGCCACTGCTAAACCTGCACGGAAGAAAATGAGAGGTGAAAGTGGCCTAGCCTTAAAAGAACCTCATTATGACCATCTTTACGTAATGGTGATGACACACACACACACACACACACACACACACACACACACACACACACACACACACACACACACACACACACACA
>JBBPCZ010000163.1:16602060-16614274 GCA_037974445.1 Brycinus macrolepidotus
ATCTTTAAGTCCATCTCATGAAAAATGGGAGCAAAAACAAAAGTGTTGCGTTTATATTTTTGTTGAGTGTATATAGGCTATATTGTTTTTCACTTGGGTGTGTCAGTCGCTAAATATCCACTAGGCCCATATCTTCAATTAGCAAGTGTATAGCAACCAGTACCTCTAGGTATTGGTGTCAGTGTATACCGACTTCTATTAAGAGTTCCCTCTATAAGCTGATTAAAATCCCTCCTTGTCCCCAAACATTTTGTTTACATTATTAATAAACTAGGGGTAGTCCTTTCTGGGTGTATACACATCACACAACACCACCTTCACATCACAATTTCTTATTAATTAGAATCATTACCCCATTAATTATTTGACAATGAGTGAAACACATGATCCACGCAATCTAGCCTAACGTTTTGAGCTTCACAATCTTTCAGATGGATTTCTTGAATAAAAGCGATGTCTGTCAGTTCATGCTTAAGGTATTTTCCTTCTTTTTACTAGGCTACCACATCCATTGATATTCCATGAAATGAAATTAACCAAGCAGACCATTTCCGCGTCTCAATTTACACACATCATCTAATACAATGAATGTCTGGTTGAACATCATGCATTGTACATAACTACGAGTTGCTGTACCGTCTTTCCACAATGCTTCACTTTTTTTTTTATTTTTACATTAACCATACAACCATGCAGCACAGTCTTCACCATGTAAACAGCAGAGTCGGCAGCATTCCTTGAGGCATTCTTTGACCAGCATTGAATGACTTGCTAAGTGAGTTCCCTGGACAAATCCAGGAGGATTAGAAATTTTGCAGTTTCCCCACTCAATTCCCCATTTTTTTCTCGCCATGTTCTCGCAGAAGAGCATAGGAATCTAATGAGCACCAGTCTCACCAGTTGGCTCCGGTTATAAGCATTTTATTATTTCTCATTCCTCTGCTCTCTAGCTGCTCAGTGATGTCCTCAACTTTAGCAATGCATTAATCCACCTTTGTTATCCTGTCCTGCACTGAGTTTTGTTTTGTTTTTTTTTAACTCTAAATGACGTTCATACGACTGATCTCCACGAGAAGGATATCCATTGCAGAATTGCTATCTGCCTGCTTTTGCAGTTAACTAGCCCACACTTTGGTGTGTGATCATGTGATCTGTTGTAGCTCCCTTGAAAAACTTTGACATAGTTGTTCACATCCTTGTAACTGTGCTGAGAACACACACACAGTGTAAGTGTAGATATTACCCATGACCAGACACTTATACCTGGATTAGAAATATGGAGTATGAATAACTATATACACGAAATTTAGTGGGTTCTCAGATATCAGTCAGTGTGCTGCCATCATGCACGGCTGTCCCATGTGACTCCCTGCTGGCATGTTCTTGAGGCTTATCAGTGGTCTGAATCTTTTAGTAAGCCATGGTGACACATTTGACTAAGAAACAACTAAGTAACAATTTGTTTTGCCATCCGTCTAGTCCTGAAATAGGGGCAATATTTATAAAGGGTTGTGATTTCTATTTGGTTCATCCAATGCAGATGTTAAATACCCTCAAATTAACAACGTGTGTGATACTCCTTACTTATTACTTTTAAAATCTAGAACCATGTCACTTAAGTCCAGTTCTATACCAATTTATAAATTTATAAACATTTAAGAGTTGAATTTGTTGTTAGAGCTAAGCACTCAGGTAAATACACAGTAACATGTACAGTCGTATGACCATTCAGTGAATAAGTGCTACCAACTTATGCAATTTAACCAGGATTACAGCATTTAAGGGTGAATAAGGGTGAATACTTACCCTTACATTTAATGACTCACCTCTGTGAAACTAAAGATAAGCTTCCGGTTAGATTTGTGCTAATTTTAAAAGAATATTTCAGTCAACAACAGTGATGGGCTGAATAAAGGTAAAATGTTATGAGGTTCAATTAGCATTACATAAATGTGACCATGCTAACTGGTCCGTGCTGTCTTCACTGCTGTCTTCAGGTGGAAAACTGTTTTAAAAGTGAGAGCATTTGTGTGGTTGTGTGTGTGTGTGTGTGTGTGTGTTGGGGGCGGGTGTGGGGGGGTGGGGGGGGCAGATGTGTGGAGTCGACTTTCACCTTTGCACATCTTTACTGTGTTTGATCACAATGAAGGACAGATGTCAGTCAGTCAGTCTGAAGGGAGTGACAGCTCATGGCTTTCCATGGGGTGTCTGAGGGGCAGATGTGGTACAGGGTCAAAATACAGCCTGTCTGTCAAACTCTGAACCAGTCACTAGGAGCAAGGACACAGGCGGCTATACACAATAGATGAATACATCAGTACTTCACTCATAAACACCTAAAGTTTCAGCACGTTCAGCAAAGCACACAGATTCCTGCCTTCAGGTCTTGTAAGTAAAAAATATTAGTTTCAGCTTTTAGTTTCATACATTTGCAGAAACACACTCACGCACACAAAGTACGTCTCGTCTAACACTTGTTGTCATAGGGGGCCAGTAACGCAACGTACATACCACTTTCCTGAGTGAAACAATAATAGGCTTTATTTTACTTCATGTTAAAACATGTGTGTCGAGTCTCTGCAACATTTTCTTTATCTCTTTCAAAAATAAAGCTAAACAAAAACATCCACAAACAAACACACACATATACAGTCCAAGTTTGCATTGTTGCCCTGGCAGGTGGCAAGTGTAGGGCCATTGTGTTTGAAACAGAGGCAAGCACGAGAGAACAAGTGAAGAACTTGATGAAAGAATGAATAAATGGATGAAATGAATAACCAGCCAGGTATGATGCAGATGCAATTAAATCTATTCTCTCTCTCTTGCTCTCTCATTTTTCCCTACAGCATGTGTCCGTGGCAACCACCGACTCAACACTTTCGAGTGTGACGTACCCCAGGCTGGACACACTACACTAATATTATACGAGCCTTTGCAAGTGTCAAGTGTATTTGGACTTCATTACATTTGCCTCATGTATTCATTTAGTTAAAGTCTCGATAACATTTACTACACTTTTCCTTTAAATGGGCATGTTTCAGGCAATCAACTCAAGCAGAGACCTTGACTTTTTAAGTCTCACTAATATGTTTTGTGTGTGTGTGGTTGTGTGTGTGTGTCCTAACCATTAGCTCTCTCATGCGGTTAGCAGAGAAATAAGGCTTATTTTGGTTGGATGTGAACTGACAGGCTGCATTCCCAAGAGTTTACAAAGAAGAAGACACACACAACCACACGCACATACGAACCACACACACCTGACCTTAAACCACTGCAGAGGTCCCTCCAGAACACAATTCACACCCTTTGCAATGACTCATTCCTCACTGTCAGAGTTAAAACCACTTCAAGTGTGTTGCGTAAGTGTTGGCAGCAGATGGAAAACAGCAAGAGAAAGAGATGGAGAGAGACAGAGTGAGAGAGAGAAAGATCTAAGCCCAATTACCGTCATCAGCAGAGACATTGTAAGAGTGGATACAAGTAAGTGTTCTCAGTGCCCACTGGAATGGAAAAAAACCAAATCCATGAAAATGAGCTTCTCAGAAACAAAGGTAGCCTTCAAAAAGGAGAGGTAACTTGCGGACATCTACTGCTTAAGGGCAGCCCCTGTTGTAACTAGAGACTGAGAATATCTCCACTCTACGATTAAAGTGCAATTTCTCAAATATTTTTTGAAAAACAAATCATTTTTCTGTAAAAAGAAGTAAACAAATAAGACATCTAGAATATTATGGGCCCCCTAGAGCACTGTGATTGCAAAGTGATTTGAGGCAAAACCCTTTTCAGACAAAACAAGACAGACCCAGAAAGACCAATTCGGTAAACAATGTATTCAAATAATAAGCACATATCATGGAGATCTGAATGTAGCTGTCCGAGAGATGTTCTGTCAACATTAGCTCTGTGCTAACTAGAAGCACCAGTAGGTGGCACCAATGCAAGTGGATACATGTAGCATCAAGCCAGTGAGTGTTTTGTTTTGACTGGGTAGGTATGAGGATGTCTCTCTTTGGGCATGTGTTAAACTGTGTTTGTTTAAATACATGGTAAAACAGATGCCAAATGTGATATTTCTGTTTTTATTTGTGGGAAAATGTTAACTAAAGCTGAACTGTGTTTAGCTAAGTAAATCCTAATGATGAGATGGAGCCAGGGTAGTTCAAGTTGGAGTGCTCCTGCTATAGTCTCATAAATTTGACAGGTGTTGTTCTTTGCTTGATCGGAAGCTGGGGGTGGTACATGCAAGCCTGGTGAAGAAGACATGTATATCTGCTTTCTGTTCTCTTCCATTTCCTTTTGAAGTTGTTCACACTTCGAATTTATTGAGGCGGAGGGGGCAGTTGGCTGTCTCTGTGTCTTTTGAGCCTTCTGTGTTTTCACTAGTAATATTTTGAGACAAGAAATCCGCCTTCCTTTTGTCTAAACTCAAGGTCTTTAGCTTTTATCGATTTCAATTAAGACTCTGGACTTGCTGTCTCTCTCTTCTTGCCTGATACACTGACCTTGATCCAGCTGTCAGATGTGACAGCAGCAAGATTTCCCTGAAAGTCAGAGTAATGAGGCTGGGCCAGCAGAGCCTCCCTCATCATTTCTACTGGGCCGAGCAAATCAATCAGTCTATGAGTCAGTGGTGGACAACCCACGCAAATCTATCCAACACCATAATCGCAGGATAGAACTGATCACATTTAGCAGTTGTCCTGACAGTTAAAGGATACTAAGAGGGATGAACCTGGATGAAGTATAGCTTCAGGTTATCTAAATGTTAAGATTTGAGATTTTTCCACCTTTTTACAAGAACAATAGAGAGGTATTTAATGATACTTTTCATACTTAAAGCTAAAAAACAAATTACAGTGTTTTTCTTGTGATAGATGATCAAATGCGTTGGTTCCTCTGATATCTTAAGTCACTGTTTACATATCTACAGATTTTTCTGACAAATATGAAATATTTTTCCCACCAAAATATTAATAAAATCACATTTCACTGAATTTTAATACCTCCAATATTGAAATTTTCTTATCCTTAACATTTGGCAACATGGCCAAGTTCATTAGCAAAGACTCTAGAAAAAAATATTCTGTGATTATCCAAAAACCTCCCACTGACATTTCAGCCCAAAGGTACAGTCCTCCTAAAACCTAATATATTGAATATGATGATAGAGCAAGCAAATTATGACGATAGAATAATCTGTTTTCAATTAATGCAGATTTCATGGGGTTGGCTCTGCACAAGCTCATCTTGTCGGGCTGCCTCTAGCGCTAACTCTCACCTCCGAGACTCCTCCTTCAGGAGGTGGAAACAGAAGGCCTCTCAAGCCTGCAGGATCTCCTGCCTCTGCTTCGCTAAAGCTACCTACTCCAGAGGGTTTTAAAAATTAAGAACAGATTTGTTATTAACTTGCTGACGAAAGATCAAAATAAAAATAAAATTCTTAGTTTTTACCCTCCTAGGCCCCCATCACATTTACATGTTGAAACATCTTAAATTAATTACCCATAATTAATTATGTAGTACGTATATAATTATAGTGTATAGTGTAATATAATTACATAGGTAATATGAACACTTCTATACAGTCATAGAAACACTTCTAAGGGTTAAAGTTCTAACCACATTTATGTTACTATGGCAGGCGTAAACACATTGGCCTCTAGGTCATCATCATTCTCCAGGTGTCTCCTTGTGAGCTCCTTGCGAGAGATTAGCTCTTGCTTGCGGTGTTCCAGCACTGTGTCCCTGAGGAGGCGGAAGCTCTGAATCCTTTCCGAGCGCTCCCTCCTCTGTTCTTCCTCTATCAGTGCATCTTTTAGACGGACCTGCTTGCCAGTCCTCCTACACACAGGATTGAGAGAGAGAGACATAGCAGACTCTTTATATCCTTGTTTAACTATCCTCAAAAGCGCAAGCTTTCACTTCGTTCTGGCATTACTTCTGTAACAATCATTTTTGCACCTACATCTTTCATCTGGACAGGGATTTATTCTCTGAAAACTTTCAGGCATTTTGTTTGACCTTGACACAGGTATGCCAAAAAATTAGTAAAACTTCAAAAGCTGAAAGTTTTAAGGTAGTCATAATAGGTACAAAATAGTTACAAATTTAAATCAGTTTAACTCTACAGGAGATAATGAAAGGCTGGTGATTTGAAAGTGCAAAGTGGCATGGCATTAATGCACAGACTCAGATGATTGTATGTATGTGTTTAGTACCTTATGGAAGTTGTGTAGTCTATGTCAAAATTGTATTTGAGGTGAGCAGTTACACTGCCTTCATGGCTGGATGGACTGCAAGGAGACTGAGATGGAACATCTATAGAGAAAACAAAAAAACTCAAACACACACACACACACACACACACACACACACACACACACACACACACACACACACACACACACACACTCAATACTACAAGTGAGTGCAGTTTCTATTTCTTAATATATCATGTCACAATATGCTTTTAGCGGGCATGGGGGTGTAACCTGTCTCAGCAGTAATTGTATCGGCCCCCTCTCCTGCATCTCTACTAAGTGTCCTCAGATGTTTGTTAATGAACTGGAGGCGGGACTGATAAGCCTGTAGCACAAATCAATCACAATTAAAAGCAGGCCAAGGACACATAGTGTTCAAGGACACATAAACAAACAAATTTTGTCTATGTTCATGGATACATACGTGTGTATGCATGCAGAAGTGTGTGTTGGATGGGTATGCATGTGTGTGTATTGTTACGAAAGTGTATATGTGTGTTGGTGTGTGTGTGTGTTTGGGGAATGTAAAATGATGGCCAATTAATACTGTACAAACTATATGCCTCTATATGCTGACATAATGAGACAAAACTGATCCCAACAGATCTATAAATGGACAAACATACATTACATAAAATAGAAAAAAGTGGTAACTTTCAGCCTGAATTTTCTCTGTACTTTTGTCAGCTTGTATAAATGACAAGAAAGTGTTTGATCATTTAGTTATGCAGTTTGCACAACTCTATTCGGCAAGTATCAGCTACCTTTTCTCATTAGCGACATTAGACTTACATCACCAGTGTAAAACTAAAGGAAGAAACTTAAAACATGTCATTGCTGATCAACTGTGTTTGAGGTAAAGGGGGAAACTGTGTTAAATGTTTTTTTAAGCCCAGAGTTTGCTTTAAAACATTTTAACGAACCTTAACTGCTCTCCCTGGCTCAGCAGCCTCCCAGGCTTGTTTGATGCCTCTGATCTGGTCCAGTCTTTCTGTGTCCTTTCTCACCTCCATCCCCTCCGCCTCTGATTGCTCAGTCACCACACGCAGCATCCAGTGAGGCTTACTTACATCCAGGGTCTACACACACACACAGCCACAGGCACACACGCACATTGTGAATCCATGCATGTTCACCCCCACACACGTGGACACACCGCCACAGGCACACACATACAGTATATGCATAAAACAATTTTAATAAACAAGTGTACACACTCTCATACTCATGCATACATAGCAAAGATAGAAAAGGTTGTTTTGGAGTTCTTTTCGGTTTAAGGCAATGAGTCATACTGTAATATCAGATGAGCAGACTGACTCATAGTCTGAAGATACTCTGTAATCATACAGTCTGTTAAAAATAAAACGCATTTATTAAATCCTATTTAATGTCACCCAACTCTACTCCCACTGGAGAGAAGTATCTCAGAGATGGATAACACTTTTCTGAGCAGAGAAGTAAATTAACATGAGAAAGAAATGTCTCATTTAGCTTTAGAACATGGATGTGATAGTAAGAAGCAATCATAAGTTTCCCTATGACTTTGCATATACACAATTAAACGAACAAATACACACTGACTTGTTCCATCCTGGAGCCTGGCTTAGAAATGGATTTGTCTTTCTCCTTCTCTTTGGTTTTGCGAGTGGTTTTGGGCGTGGATGATTTCTGCACCTCACTGCTGGGCTGGTCTACATTTGCAGGTATGGTCACATCCTCCAGCTTATCTCTGCCCACTGCGCACATCAAACACCAGACAAATGATTTAGAAAGAAGTGTAAAATCAAATATATTAACATGATTAGTCATGTACTAATAGCATAGAAATATCAAGATGCACTAAAAAACTGTGAAATGCCTTAATCAGTAAGGGTGATGTGTTTGTATAACAAAATAGTGCTATTGGATCTGTTGAAGAAATCTTTGCCTTGCTTGTATTTCTGCTGATCCTACATGGATAAAGAACATGCTAGATGGCAGTGTTGCTCCATTCAGAACCTACATTCATTCCAACCATTTCAAACTCAAAATCTGACCCTTTTTTCATATAAATAACACCGACACCCATCTTCCTGCTGAACAGGCTGACAAGTTCATATGGAGTCCGTATGGGCTGATTTGGTGATAGGCTCTGATCCAAGTCTTATCTTCTGACCTGACAGCTATGTGTCAGTAAAAATCCACTACAGGAACATGATCATCATCTTAGACTATGCTATAGTTTCGAATGGATAAAATGCAGACTGCTTTTTCCAAGTTAATTAATCACTTGTTTTGGGAAAATTAATTTTAGTGCTTGCCACTACAAGAAACTGCACCCTCTCACCGGAGATTGTTGAGTAGTTTTAATCAGTGAATGTAAACAGGCAGTTTATTTAGGAAAGTGTGTGTGTGATCAGCATACAAAATAATCAAATGTAAACTTTGAGTCACAGTGTGACAGTGATGCTTAAAAAGAAGAAAAGCGAGTATGTTTTGTAAGTAAAACCCATTGATATGATGGACAAAATTAACTAAACGGAACTAATGGAGTTTAAAAAAAAGCACAGAAGGCACTAGAGAGGAAAGTCAAAACAGAGGGAGTTCAGTATGCTAGCCCAGGTCAGACCAGGCTAGGACAGGTTGGGCAAAGCTGTGCTCATCTGGGCTCAGACTACCTATATTGATTGGTGTGTGGTAAGTGTGTATGGTGCCGTGTAAGGCTGCTTGTGCTCCATTGGGACACACTTTAACTGGGTTAATTCAATTCTTTCTCCTCCAGAAATACTTCCCAGGGCACCAGAGGCCAAGAGCCAACTTCATTTGACTTCCCATTGACCCATTTCCACAGGCTTCCTGGGAAATGAAACAGAAGACATGTGCAGTGGAAAAGTCTCTCAAAGCACTGCCTGAACTGACTGTTCTATACGTGCACATAAGAGTACGTATATATACATTGGCATCTAGATAAAAATCAGCTAGATTGGTTTTACAGGGTCTCAAGCTAAATTAATATAACTGTGCCACCAGTGTCACTGTACAAGCTACAAAAATGATGGAACATACACCAATCAGCATAATATTAAAGGCACCTGCCTAATATTGTGAAAATCCCCCTTGTGTTGCCAAAATAGCTCTGATCCATAAAGGCATGGACTCCACAAGACTTCTGAAGCAGGTGCAGAGGCATCAAAAGATCCTTTAAGGCCTGTAAGTTGTGAGGCGTAGCCTCCATGGATCAGACTAGTTTGTCTAGCACATCGTACGGTTGCTTGATTGAAATCTGGGGATTCTGGGGGCCAAGTCAACACCATGAATTCTTTATGATATTCCTTGAAACATTCTTAAACAATTTTTGCAGTGTGGCAGGGTGCTTTATGCTCCTGAAAGAGGCCACTGCCATTAGGGAGCAATGTTGTCATTGGAGGGGTAATTGGACTGTGACAATGTTTAAGTAGGTGGTACAAGTCAAAGTAACATGGGGATGGGGTTAGCATATGCAGCAAGCTGTGATGCATTATGTGTTCTGACATCTTTCTATCATAGCCAAAATTATCTTTTTCAGCAAGTTGTGCTACAGTAGCTCTTCCCATTACCCTGAGACCAGTTCCATGGTTGTCCTTCCTTGAACCACTTTTGGTAGGTACTAACCACTCCATACTGAGAACACCCAACAAGACCCACCGTCTCAGAGATTCTCCAACCCAGTCATCTAGCCATCACAATTTGCCCCCTGTCAATGTCACTCAGAGCTGACAGAATTAGAACAGAACTGACTGCTCACTTGCTGCCTAATTTATCCCACAAATTGACAGGTGCCATTGTAACAAGATAATCAATGTTATTCACTTCACCTGCCAGTAATTTTAATGTTGTGCCTGATCGGTATACCATATAAATGAGTTATTCTGCATCACATAAACTAAACAACAGAATCAAAAAAATGTTTTGAGGAAAATTGCTCAGAGACACAGAGACAAGAACAATATAACATCTAAATCAATAAGAAAAACTGCAGAAAATACACCATGCTATATATACAAAAGCTGGGGTATTAATACTATTGATAAGTATATAATATAAGTATATAATACTAAGATAAAGTGAATTACCAGTAATACAAATGGCGGTTAAGATGTTATGTTATTATGTTACTGCACATAATAGAGACCAGTAGTACATAAGTAATATTGACATGAGTAGTGATATTTCACACGGTAAGCCTATTGCACATAATAATAAGATGCACATGATAATGTTTTAGCACTCAATAAGACAATTGCACGATTATTGTACATGGTAGCCTACTGCACATCATAATTAGATAGTAATGTACATAATGATAATAATTTAAACCCATTAAGAAATTGCACAACAAAGTAGCATTAGGCTATTGCACAGATTACAGATTTCCTGTGGTGTTCAGTGGAGCACTTTATGCTGGTGAGTTTGTGGCTAAAAGTACTTCTCAGTTATCAATATTGTCCATGATGGACTGAAGTCAAGACAATGTTCTCCTTTCAGTTTCCACATTGCCAAATTCCTCACCCACCACAGAGTCTGGTTTCTTGATCAGCTTGTTAAGTCTTTTGGTTTCTGCCACTTTCATACTGCCACTTCAGCACACCTCAGCATAGAAAATGGCGCTGGCTACTACAGACTCATAGAACATCCCCAACATGGTGTTGGAGTCTTTGCAGGAACTACAGCCTACTTTGACCTTTTGTAGGTGGCCAGAGAGTTCTTTGAGCAGCCTAGCTTATCGTCCATGTGGACACCAAGTAGTCCTGTAGTCCTGAACAATCTCCACATCCACCCCCCTAATGGACAGGGGAGTCACAGGAGACTGTGATCTTCTCAGGTCCACCACCAGTTCTTTGGTCTTGTTGATGTTGAGCTGTAGCCATCTGACTATTGCAGATGGTTACCCTCTGTGTTGTACCTGAAGTTGGATGTGTACAGGAACAGTGACAGAACTGTTACATAAGGAGCTCCAGTACCACACAGCACAGTGTCAGACACATAGCTCTGTAGCCACGCATACTGTGGCTCAGTCAGGTAGTCCATAATCGACAAAGGTTAAGGGAGCATGAACCTGCATAGCAGACAGCTTACAGGCAGGCTGAATGGTGTTTTAGAAACTGGAGAAATCAAAGAACAAGATCCTCAAGAATCCACCTGGCTTGTCTAGGTGGCTGTAGGCATGGTGCAGCAGGTAGATGAAGGCGTCATCCACTCCAATTTTGGCTAGGGGATCTTGTGCTGGCCTAACCAAGGCAGGACCAGTCTGTCAAAGACCTTCATGCTGTTTGAGATGTGTGCAATTGGCCTGTAGTCTGATGGGGTGCTGGGGTATGCCTTCTTCAGTATGGAAACCAGACACAATGTTTTCCAGAACACAGGTACTTTCTTGATACTGAGGCTCAAGTTGACGATTCTCAGCAGTACTCCACATAGCTTGGAGGCGCAGAACCTGTGGGACACCAGAATGGAGTCTGTGTAGTTCTCTCCTCACTTGGTCCTCAGTGATGGTGATGGACGGTTCAATGGTGTCAAAATCATCATTTGCAGGAGGAGAGGGGGTGGAGACTCTATCAGGTGAGATGGTGGGAAAAGGAGAGAGGTAGGATGGATTCAGTGTTATCAACACAGAAGTTGATATATTCTGTGACAGAGTCTGTTAGGCTATTAATGTCCTCTCCATGTGGCTCATAAAGAGCTTTGCAGTCTGTAGTCTTCAGACAGTCCTGCAGGGCTGCACTGGTCCCCTCTGACCACTCCCTCACTTGTCCTGACAGTGGCTGGTTGGTAGTGATGCGCGGGTCGACCCGTGACCCGCGGGTGCGGGCGGTTTTAGGGCAGACATTTTTTAAATATCGTGGGTGCGGGCGGGCGGGTCAAAAAGTTACAAAACGCATTTCATTATCGATCAAAACGTGTTGTAAACAGGGTTCGAATTACCACGAGGATCT
>JBBPCZ010000163.1:16639860-16657947 GCA_037974445.1 Brycinus macrolepidotus
AGGAAAAAAATTGCAGTTTCACTCGCGGAAAAGTTGTCCTGCAACGAGAATACCTTCAATTTTAACCACCAGTAAACCCACAGACACCAAAAACACATCAAAACAGGGAAAAAAATGACACTAATGGGGAGAAACAACATGACATGATGCTTCGTCTTCATCTGAGACACATCTGGCCGGATTCAGTCATTTTTTTAATGTAAAACTCGATTTTTCACGTGCGACGTGCGGTTCGTTGTGTGAAACACGTTCGTTCTGCGAGTCACGTGCGCGTCAGAGGCGGCGTTCGTTATGCAGAATGTTCGTTCTGTGAGGCATTCGTTAAGCGGGGTATCACTGTACTGGGTTGTGTATATATAATATTAAAAAAATACATAACTACATATAGTTTTATATATATATACATATATACATAAATTGTTGAATTAAAAATTAATGATGAATACTCAATACTTTTCTCTTTTCATTTTAATTTTCAAATATTTCTTCGTTTCTGCTTAAAATACACACTTTTTTGTTCATATTTATACTGTAAGTAAGTAAAAAAAAACATTTGTCTGTGTATTTAAGAGACAATAAGTTAAGAAATGGCCTAAATTGCATTTTATATTGTATGTATGTTTGTACCTGCATGTGTGTAGCTCCAGAAGAGCCTGGCAGTTTCCCCAAGGCCACAGAATTGGTCAAGCCTACCACGTTGGGCAGGGCAGTACCAGATACTTTAGACGCAATGAAGCTCTAACAGGAAAACACAAATAATAAAATATCTGTTTTTCATATTTGGTTGGTACCACAGAAAGAACATATGGGGAACCTCAAGAATGAACCTCATGGGGCTTCTTTTGGAATTAAATTTGTGTCAAGTAAAACCCTTTTAAAGTATGGTAAGAAAACTAAGAAATAGTTCTGAAAAGGTTTATATAGTTCCCTAAAATCACCACCTGTTCTGATATCATTTCAGCACACGTTTGGTACCGGCAATACTGCAACTGCTCCTTTGACCAATTATTTACTTTACCTTGAACTGTGACTTCTGGAAGTGATAAGCGAAGGAATCTGGCTTGTGGAAAACCAGGAGTGTCCTTTAAATATACACAAAAAAACATCAAATGACATATTATGACATAAATGACCCCAGAGAATGTCCCATGATTTGCTGATTTGCTATCACTTATGTAAGTAATGTATTACTCTACACGGCCCTCACTGGAAGCACTTAGGGAAGTCATGCAGGTGGACCCAGGTTTCCTGAAGCATGGTCTTCTCCTGCACAAACACCTCCTGGGACTCTTTCTCTTTCTCTTTATCCTTGTCGTGAACTGGTGGTGACTCTGCTGCCTCAACATCTGATAAACACACAAGTGTCAAATTAAGCCACTTAGATCAAACCCAGAAATACATCTCCTGTCATATCGATAGGTGTTCTCTAAATAACTACTAAGGCTCATTAGTGGTTTTGTGGAGTCTAAAGCTTCTTTCACATTACGGGGTTGAAGGGGCATACATCTAAGGTTGTCTTGTTTGGTGCTGTGTGAAGACACAGATCTAACCTTACCAATTCAAATTCACCTTCATATGTGGTCTCAGATTGGATACATACATACATGTTGACTGGATACACTGTGATGAGAATGATCAGATCGGAATTCATGTTTTGTTTTGTTTTCTTTTGTTTTTACACCACATATCACTTGTGATACCATTCAGTGTCAGCAGTGGCTCCCTTGATAAAATGTGCACATGTGGGTCTCTTCAGGGCAGAGGAGTGTCACACTAATGACAGATATGGGTCATCTACAATTACAAATGTGAACAGTCAAGTTGGAAACATCAAAATTGAAAAATCTGAACTGAACAAAAAGGTATAATGTGTAGTGGGAAGGTAGCCAAGAGGTTCCAGACTCAGCCATGAGGGGCCAGGCGTTGCTGACCTAGTCCTAGAAAGAAGTTCTTCCTCTGACATTTCTTAATCTAAGTGTTTGACCTTGAGCTGTTCCTGGGGTGCTACAACATGTAAACCCTGTCTACACCAGTGCATGCTTGTAAATTTTGTCAATACATCTTCCCTATGAAAAACAGGTCACAAAAAAATAAGTATTTTAAAATCTCAGAGAATCTTCATTCTAAATAGTGTCCAGTTCTACTCCTGGAGGGCAGGGGTCCAGGTTACGGTTAGGTTTAGTAGGTGCGTTTTATCAGAAAAATCAATAACTGTGCTGGACTCTAGCAATCCAAGACCAGATGAGGGCTGGGATTTACAACCTGCAGGTGTCTAAAATATGTTTAACTATAACACAACCAGACACTGCAGCGCATCATTATGAAGCAAGTAAATATTAAGTCTCGGAAGGCCACATAAACTCTTTTTGGCCTTCCAGCACACCTAAACCATTTTATGAAAGGCTGTGATAACTGGCTGATCAGCTGGATGAAGAATGTTAAACTGGATGAAACACTAAACCAGGAGTGTCAACCTCCAGATCTGGTCAGACATTAATGAATGTGTAGTGCAGTCTACTGCTTTCTCTGACTTTGCACACCTGGTTCAAGCTATCAGCTAATTACCACACACTTCATGAGTAGAATCAGGTGTGTCAGAGCCCAGCACTAATCTGTGAATTGCTATAGCCCTGCAGGACTGGAACACTGACAGTCCCGATTTAAACTGTAAGGAGTCGTGATAATGAGCATGATTCTCATCTCCATGTTATCTATTCTGTAGAAAAGCATAGAGCCACAAATGTGTTCTCAGTGCTGATATGCTTTGTTCTACTCAAACTGTATGGCTTAGAACATTAAAACCTGAAAAATGACAAAAAAAGTTTGATTTTATGAAGGAATGTTGATTATAAACTCTTAAGCTAATAACAAAGAGCACCGACTTAAAACAGCAAGATAAATATTTAGAGCAAATGACAAACATTTTGACAGGATCTGTACTAGTGATAGAAAGTGATAGTGATAGTGATAATTCGGTCATACGTGAACACACCACAGCACACAGTGTGAACTATTTAAGACTGTGAGGAAATCTAAAATCACAAAGAAAGCTGTTAAAAATTACATTAGCCCACCTCTTCATGGAAATCAAAGCCTATCAAGACAGCAATATAGAAGTTAATTCCGTGAGTAACTAATGGAGTAATTTGATTAACTTGATACTAATTTTTCTCACTCATAGATCTCCCAAAAGCGACATTCTGGGACATTCTGTTGAAAGAAATTTCAACGTGGATTCAAGGTCTTGATTTTGAAACAAATGGAAAAATATGGAATGTCAGTGTCAATGTGATTCATTATGTTACTGTGCTATTATGCAATTTAAGCAAATTAACTTTAGAATTTTAACGAATACAGGGGACAACAGACAATCTTATAATCTGCCTTTGACAGTTCTCACTTTCTTCATTACATGTTTGGGGTCTTTCTGGAAATTACTCTTTCACACTCATCCAAGGACACTAGCAGGCTTTTAAAATAGTTACTACACAAAATTAGGATGGTGGTTAGCTAGTTCTAAATCTCTACTTAGAGTATGAGAACCATTGTTTTACTAGGTAAGGTGTACTAGGAATGTAGTGCTGTTTAAAAGCATGGTCTGGGGGCGTGGGGAATGAATGACAGAAGTTGCATTCCCAGAATAAGTTTGTATTAAGCACCTTGGTCAAAGGCATAGCCACAGTGCTCAGTAGGAAGAAAGAAATTGCATCCCTTCTGTAAAAGGCCATTTTCCCATGGTACCAGCTATAGTTGCAACACAGTAGATCTAACCACTGATCTCCCTGCAAAGATTCCAGTGGGAATGAATCCTGCAAATTTTCGAGCTGTAAAATAACTCCACAAAAGAAAACAAAACCAATAAGTAATTTGTGCACTGGCGGTGGGGGTGGGGGTAGTTGGGGGTCAGGTCTTATAAAGAGAGATATAGATGTTCCAGTGAAGTCGTTGCAGAACCCACTTCATTTAGATCTCTCCAGGTGTTACTAAGCAACGCACTAGGCTCCCTAGGAAAGCATGTAATTGGCCTGTCGTGATGAGGGGCGAGTGCAGAGTCACGATCAGAGAGATGGAGACGATAGTGTGCGTATGTGTGCCTGTGTGTTTGTGTGCGTGCGTGGGTGGGTGTCTGTCTGTTTGTGTAATGCTATTAAAAAAGAGAAAGACTAAACAAGAGAAAGAGAGAAAAAGAGATGGTGGAAAAAGTGAAATAGTGATAGTAGACTTCTCAGCCAGCCATCATATCACATTAAAGCAGCTATTAGCATTGCTTCGCTGACGGCTCAACAATGACAGGGGTAGAGAGAAAAGCAGTGTGGTGGATTATCATATGTCTTGCTCCTTCTCATTCACTTCTATTCCAACTGTGTGGTACACTGATACAAAGGAGTCAAACTGACAATGAAACAGACTTTCAAAATTTCCACTTGACAGATGGTGGTATTCTGTTACAAAATAGATGGTTTTTAAGTGACTGTTTACCAGTTGCCTTTCAATTTCATTTTTATTGAAATTAGATCATCATATGACTCCACTTGCATCCATTAGAGTATGAATAAACTGTGTGAGGGCATGCTTCTGACTGATACTACATAACTCATGTCTGGTGCAGGACTAAAGAGAATATATGTATAGAAAGATTACGGTGCCCACGTGTCAGGCCATACAGTGGGCCTTATGTGAACAAGGCTTACTGTGAGCAATACTTTCGTCCTTCTTCTTGTCCTCTGCTGTTCCCTGGGGGCAGACAATACAGTAAACACAGAGAAAGAAAACAAGTAGTGTGTGAGAACGAAACAAATACAGAAACAAATGAATAAACACCACACAATAAACTGGTAATGGAGAGGGGTTCCATTCACTACATTCACAGCTTCACTAGACCTTTCTTGCATGGAACTGTGGGTAAATCACCTTCTTGAGGAAAAGTAAATGCACAGGAGAAGACAATTTGAACCCTGATGGGTCTTTTTTTCCAAGAAATGTTAATAAAATCCTCTCATACAGCCAGAGGAACATTGTTTATGGGAGAAAATCTGGTCTTTTAAGCAATATTGATCAAGTCAGCTTCTACTTAGGCTGTCCAGTTTAAAATGTCCAGTGAGACTGCTCCTAATTTGACATGGGAATACAGGCACAGACGACCTCACACCACCGAGGATATTCTACCTTTACTTACCAGTGACAGCAGCGGAAGAGTCATAAATACATGAGAGACATTTGGATGTTGGTGGGATTAGCCACACTGTATGATTAGCAAGTCAGTATTTAGCTGCTAATTAAGATGTCATCACAGCATCAGCCAAAATGCTTCTTTGCATGAGCTTAAGACAACTCGTTAAGACCACAAGAAGAAAGTGGGTGGTGCCATGGCAACAAAGTCTTTTCAAAGGCCCTCAGAACTTTTTCTTTTTTCCTGCTTTTCTCTTATAATTGGACCCAACCTCTTGCCACTTATAAAGCCTTTTAAAGCCCAAGGAGTTGTCCAACTGCGCCATTTAAATGTGGAGGACAATTAGGGGTTCTCTTTGTGGTAAATCTAACGAACGACAGAGCCAGTGACTCAGAGATAGGCCATGAGTCACTGTGCATCAGAAAAAAAAAGGAAGAGAAGAGAAGAGAAGAGAAGAGAAGAGAAGAGAAGAGAGGAGAGGAGAGGAGAAGAGCACATTCAGCCTTGTACTGAGGTGCTAAATACTGCATTAATGTGGCGTCTTCACTCTTGCTGAGCAAATTGCGTTTCACACATTCCTGAGGTAAAAATAGCTCCTAGTATCAGCACATTTAATTCTCTTTACTACATTATGATAGGAATGGGTTTGCTTAACATTCTAACCACACATTTCCATGTGATCTCGTTACCTCCTCCACCCAAACACAAAGGCTTGTTGTGTTAGTCACTAGGCAAACACTCACTCATGCACACACACACAAGCACACGAGCATACACAGATGCTATGGCTCTGTCTCCCTCAGGCTGATCTGTCCTGAACCCCCTGCGAGACATCTGCCATGATGACTGACAGGCTAATTGTGCTGCTTTTTATACCGCGGAGGACGCGACCCGTCCCATTTTACATAACGCACTGCCTGTTTTCCCGCTCTTCCTCTCTTCTCTCTGCCTATGCTGAGGCAATGGAGGCAGCCGGCAGGCTCACTCGGCCGAGGAGAAAGTGGCAGTGACATTGGAGCTGGACAGTGGAGTTGCAGGGCCAGGCAGGGTCCACTCCAACCCCCCAGCTACTGCACATTGACAGCTGCGGAGAACAGTTGTTCTGTACGAGAGAACCACTGTGACACTATGCCTAGCATCACTGGACCTAAACCATGCAGTTGAGAATCCACCACCATTAGTAATTAGTACTTTGTACTGGTCCTGGCGTACCCCTGCTGTCTGCATTTTGGCCATGGGCGCCGGAACCACTTTTCAAAATCATTCGTTTTGTCCCCCCCACTTTTCAAAATCATTCGTTTTGTCCCCCCTACTTCTCCCCTCCCGGACTACAGCTGAGACGTAGAGCGCTGGACATCTTTTGTGTTACTGTGGGGTGTTGTATGATGGAGTCACACTCTCATACATAGGACAGACTGAGAGTAGTTTTCTTTGTCTTGTAATTAAGGTAACATTAGCATGGTAGCAAATTAACTGCTGTGTCACTTATAGTCTACTTCGATTAAGTTACCTCAGCGTGTTCCATCTCTGATCCTGGAGGTAAACTGCCCTGCCCATTTTAGTGCTTTCTCTGCTTTAACATACCCACTACAACTCAGTAAGGGGTTTTAATGACCTGATAAGGTAGATCAGATGTATCGGAAGCAGGAAAACCAATGTGCAAGAATGTGTGCCTTCGGGACCAGGACTGGGAAACACTGGATTAGTTCAGCTGGATAACAGCATTTAACAATGGGAATCTGGCATTTGAAGCAACTCAAAGACTGTAGCAATAGATTGTGAAACTCTAAGCATTTGGACAAAACCTCAGAAAACCTTGAGTTGTAATCTACAGTTTTTCATTGAATGGGATTTTGCCAGTGTTCTGTAAAACTTTTCTGACAGAAATCATCTGCCGGCAAAGCATGTATTGGTAAGTTGTATCTAATGTACTGGTTATTATTACTATTTAAAACTGAGCAAATCTTAGAATACCTTGGTGTTCATGTCAGTGTGTGTGATGTCATGCTCTGTGGAGTCTGGACCCTCGCTCTCCTCTTTCTCATTGAATGAAGCCAAATTAGAGCTACACATACGACTCCTGTGGCCATTTGGTTGAGAATCCCTACAGCAGAACACACACACAATCAAAAGGCAATTACACAAACACAAAACCACACAAAACAGGCAAAACACACAAAAACAAATACCCACACAAAATAAATCTGCCTGAAAACAATGGCATTACTCTCTGATAGAACTTAAAGCCCCACTTTCAGAGGCTGGGGCTATGAATGTTTAAAGTGAATGAATGTATTGACTTATGATCACAATCGTGGAGCAAAGCTTGGAGCACAGACACACAGATCGATGTTGAGGCTTGATGGCTGTCTGGCTCTCTGACTGCACCCTCCCACACACACACACACACACACACACACACACACACACACACACACACACACACACACACACACACACAAACACAAACACACACAACAAGACCGTACTTAACATCGCCACCCAACTCATGCTTCCTCACAATACCTGTACATCCAGAAAAAACACACACACAATCAAACCCCAGCCAGCACAGAAACAAACGGCAATCTGCCTGACATTAATAACACCAAATATCATCATGGTTTTACAGTTCCGTTGCTAGCTCTAATAACATTGTATTTTCTAACATGGAAAAATACTTCATACTCACTCTCTCTCTCTCTCTCTCACACACACACACACACACACACACACACAGCTTACAGCTGAAGTGGTGGAGCCATGCACATGAGTCTGAAGTTGATGAAAGGGCTGGCCACCTCTATGTACTGTTCAGGTGTCTGGACTGGAGTCTCTGTAGTAAACACACAGCAACAGTGACTGGCACCCAGAAAACAAATTCCAAAAAACACAGCATGCTTTCCACCTTAAGGAAATAGTTTGGCAAAAAATCTTTTTTTCACACAATCTGCTCTTTACCCTAATGTAGGCAAACAGCCAAGACACATTTGGCATCTGAAGTTTGCTTCTGTAGTTTTGCACTGCAGCTAAAAGGATAATGCAGCTAACAAGTTAAGGAAGAACATTGCATTGCTAAAACAGTCTGAAGCCTGAATTCTAAACATAATTTTGTCAGTTTTAAAAAGATTCAATTTTCAATTTTATTTATATAACGCTTTTTACAACCAAAGGTGTCACAAAGCAGCTTTACAGAGTTATGGTCCAAGCCCCTAGTGAGCAAGCCATAGGCAATAGAGGCGAAAAACTTCCTGAGCTGGAGGAAGAAACCTAGGGAGGAACCAGACTCAAAAGGGGAACCCATCCTCCTCTGGTTGACCCGGAGAGATAGAAAAAGGGAGTTTCTATGGGGATAACAAACAAGAGAAGGCCTTCGTGTATGAACTTAATGACAGATTGGCCATCTATGGCTAACAGAGTTGGTACAGTTAAGAGTCAATAGGGGTAGATTTTGTTAGAAGAGGACAGGATAAGAGTATTTCACACAGAGCATTTCACACAGTGTCAGAAACCCATAAGCAAATCTATTTGAAATTACTTAACAGCTCAATGTAGTTTGAGGCCATAGGTGAGGTGATGTATATAGGCATGCAGTTTGCATGATAATTTGTGGGGTAGAAGCTTTTTATATGCGTAAGTTACAAAAGAATTGTAGCTCCAGTGCAAAATTATAGAGGCGAACAATGTCTCTCTCATCTTACATTTGGGGCAAGTAGAAAATCGTATGAGGAAACATATACAAATGTGAACACACACACACACACACACACACACACACACACACACACACACACACACACACACACACACACACAGAGCATTAACCTTTGGGCTCGTCTGTGATGTTGCTCTGTTTACGAGGGCGAATAAGTTTCCAGCGAGGAACGGGAGGCGATTTTGGGACAGCCACCAGGGGGCAGGCTCTTGTGCATGTGAGCAGTACGGGGTGACTGTAGAGCTGGGAGAGCCCATACTGCCGCAGTCTCTCTGACGAGTCTGCCTGGGGAACACGCACACGCATCCATGCACGCGCACGCACGCACACGCACACAGACATAACTATATTTGTAAGGGCGTTACGGTGTAATTAAGCATCTCAGTTAAACCCCTATACCTTACCCTAAACCTAACCAATCAAAAGGCAATCCTTCTGCTTTTTCAGCTTTTCTCAAAACAGCACACTTGTAAAAACGAGCAAAATGTTTCCACTCCTACAGATTTTCCAGTGTTCCTAACATTAAGAAAATAAGATACACATATACACCCCCACATGCACACACACACACTACCACCAACACCACCATCATTCCAGAATATACAAAATAGAGTTAATAATGGATTAGACAGCTGCCGTTGATTCAACCAGTGTAGCGTACAGCCTGAGCACATGATGGGGGGAAGGAGATATGGAAGAAAGAAAGAAGGAGAGCACAGTTCTGAGAACTTTAACAAATTAATAAGCTTCAGATATGCAGGTTTTGCTGCCTCACTAAAATGTTAGTACATTAGTAGAGTAATTCTGTGAATAAGTAATGCTGGCCATTTAAAAAAGCATAATTTTTAGGAGAGTCACAAGATGCCCTGGTGGAGTTTATCACAAGACTCCCTCTGCATTATACACACACCTTTTCCTCATGAAGAAGAAATTCCATACTTTACGAGGAAAAGACTTTTTCACAGATGATTTTTTTTCTATATTCAGTTTTCAACGCAATTTATTAAGGTCACTAACTGTACTCTGTTAGTGTGGCAGAGAATAGGAATACCTGCTGAAGTTATGGGAGGTAGTGGGGGTCCCTAATAAAAACATTTGAAAAACATCTGAAATTCCCTATTTATCTAGGTGTGGAAATGAGGACTTTGAATTCCAGATGTCTCCAGATGTGAGCGAGAACCCTGTTATGTAGCTCTACACCAATGAGCACTATGCACTTTTCCTGCTCAAACGGGCCTAATTACCAAATGAGGTGAATCAGGCACATTTCAGCTGGAAAAAAATCACTCAGCTGCGCAGTTATGCATCTTTCCAGGACTGGATTTGAGGGGCATTGTCATAGGCGGCATTGCAGGCTAGCATATTGTGGGATGTCTGTTGTTGTCGGCCGAATACATTTCAATATTTGTGGCATTATGGGAGAGAGCTTTGGGAGTACCATCTGGCCCAGCATGGAGGTCCTCTTCTCCTGCAGGTGCAACGGCTGGTAACTGGCACACACAACCATCTGAGGAGCGGGAGGAGGCACACTGCCTAGACCAGGGAGAGAGTGTATGTGTGTAAGTGTGTGTGGGGGAGCAGAGAAAAAGAGATGCATCAGACATGGAGAGAAGTGGAGGAAGGAGATTATTTTTGTATGCATTGTTGTACAAACACAGCACACACTGCAACTAAGTATTTTCAAGTTCCCTTCAGTTTGAGAAAAGATTAAGACAGAATCACAAAACACGCAACATAATGTTTTCAAAACAATGGAGAGTCAATACTGTGTATGAGTTGAGAGAGCCGAAACAGCACCATTATTATACACAAAGATGCTCAGTGAAAAGAGAGTGGATCTGTCAGCATCTATCACCAGCAGTGAATGGGGTGGGGGACAGACAGAGACAAGAGAGAGAGAGGCAGAGAGGGAGATAGGGAGAGGGAGAGAGAGAGACACAGAGAGAGAGAGAGAGAACACCATTAATATTTGGATATATAGATAGGATGGGGTAAAAATTCCCTATCATGACACCACTGACCAAAATGTCTTCCGTATTACTGGTATTCCTAAAATATAATGAAAATCATACGCACTGAAGTCAATTCACCACACTGAGTTTTTACTAAATGTCTTTATTTACAACACCAAATAATCTTCCACAATTTAAACTGCGGTTTGCTTTTAAGATTACTGATAACTCTGTAAACATGACACACATGACACATGAACCCATCAACTTTCGAACAGCACAAAGAGCTCTGAACCTAATGCACATAAAATCTGTTAATAATTGCTTTGTCCATCTAAAAACCTTTTGTTGTTGTTAACCGTGTAAACTTTAGCATGCTAACCAGCAAGTTAGCTGAAGATAGTGCTGATTTGAAAGATGGAGAAGTCTGCAATCAAATGTTATGTTTTTGAAACAGTAAGCACTGTAAAATAGTTTACTGCTATAGCTTATATGCAGCCTTTTCTGCCATTTGAGGGAAATGTATTAGGTCCCAATGATGCCTGGTAAGTTCTGCTTTCAAGTCAATCCTTGTCCTCAGATACGTTGACATTATCCACAAAAAAACTGAATATATGGAGCAGGGTCCTAGGCAAGGTTAATGAGATGACCTATTCTTCACATTCTTAGGGAAAACACACTGTAAATGTTCCCATAATATTAATAGAACAAGCTGCATGAGTGTGTATGTGTGTGTGCGTGTGTGTAAGAGAGAGGCAAAGATATATTGCTTGAGGCATAGAGGATCTAGGGCTTGGTGCCAACTTATATGTCACAGTATGTTACAATCTTTTTCTAATTAATTAGCATCAACGGCATGTAAGGGCTGAGACAGGGAGCAAAGACACTAGGATGAAATTAAGAGACAGAGAATGTGAGAGAGACAGAAGTGATATTTCAATAGCAGTGCTTTCAGCTTCATCCTGATATAGTTCTGTCATTCCAGTCCTGAGGCTAATTACCCAAAAGAGCCATAAAGCTTTGCACATAATCTCTCTCAATAGAAAAATCTGTGCCACCACATGCACTGATCTGAGCACTTTCTCTCAAATCGCTGTCAATTTTCAGTCAGTGCCGTGAATCTGTGTATGTGTGTGTGTGTGTGTGTGTGCGCGCGTGTGGGTGTGTGCAACCAAAACACACCTCACACATGAGCTGCGGAACAAAAAAATGCAGGTATGCCCTCAGGGCACACCAAATAATTCAGATGTGCTCAGCACATTACCAGTGTATCTGAGTATAAACCAACTTAATGACTCTGTTCGTAATCTGGGACACGTACACATCCATGCTTGAACACACACACACAGATACACTCTCTCTCTCTCTTTCTCTATCACAGCAGCAAAAAGAGCTACCTATTTGATTTATTCATGCTGACGATACACCCAGAGCGAAGAGGCTCCATAATGTATGAACCTACAGATAAAGCAAGGCGTGGCAGCAGGTGGGGTCATTTCTTGTAAAGGAACAGGCAGTCAGCAGAGCTTCAAATATCTGTCTGAACACGAAGGAATCTGAATATTTATGCATAGCTTTGGTCACGGTAGAACATCATTTTTCAAATATTTGTCACGCTTGAGTCGGGATTAAATTTCAATTTTTGATCAGGCACCCCATAGAAGAAGAAACACACTGGTAGGATGAAACTGATGAAGGCTAACTTCGACACCCCATAAACTCTAGGGTAAAAATGACAAAATGGCAATAACATCACAATATACTTTACCATATTTATTTTTTCTGAGGTTTATTTTTGGAACACACTCCCCCGTACAACATTAAAAAAAATACTTCCAATGTTTTATTCAATGTTTCATCCAGTTTCACCTCTTGTGGTTTAGAAAAGTCTATTGTAATGTGGTGTGATTTATCACATTAACAAAAAATATCATCATACTGCTCATCCCTAATCCCCCTTACTACTCAGTTATAAATCTTAACACTTAGTATTCAGTAACTACTATTAACTAACTTATCCAGTCTCCACCCACAAATGAACTCTTTCAAAGCTACTGTTTATAAATTCTAATAAAAGCTATAAATGCTAATAAATGCTTATACTGTTAAAGCTAATCATGAGTAGGAAGGCTACAATGACAGCCAATTTGAGACCAAGATAACTTTAGCTTGATTAGACAAAAAAATCCCACCCAATCCTTATCGTGCAAAATCATTTGAAATTAATAATGTGTTCTAAATGTCCTTTTTTGAAAAAAAATTGTGTGCTCTAATTTTTGAATAGGGACTAATGTTAATATTATGGCTAATGTTATCAAACCTTTTTCTCTAGTAACAGTTACAAACTAGTAACAGTTGCCACAAAATAATGCAACTGTGCGTGGAGCACAATAAGGTCAATGTTTCAGGTGAGTAATTATGAGAGCGAGAAAAAGAAGTCTAGAATTGTCAACATTAACAGGTCAATTAGACATTGTATATTTTTTTCCTGTGGTCTCATGTGCGTGTAAAACACAAGAATAATAAATTATGAATTTTTAATCCAGACTAAAAACTTAGGGGACACTGTTTGAAGGCATCAATAGATTTGTTTTGGATAGACGAGAATTAGACTGTAAATTTCCATTTTATGTATCACTGACGAAATGAAAATTGTCATTGTCTTTATGCAACTAAAGTGATGCAAAATTAAAGCTGTCAAATATTTTATTGATTATCAGAGTCTGAAAGATCTTTTATTTTGAACAAAATGCTCTTCTCAGTCATTCAGTCATGTGATATGGTACATCAAAAATTTAGCCCACAAGCTAGCAAAAATGAGTAAAAAGCAAACGTCTTTGGGAGCTTATTCGTATTTTTACGCACTTTGTTTTTAGTTGTATCTATACCAGTCCGTGAAAATATTGTTTTACATGAAACCGGTCCGTGGCACAAAAAAGGTTGGGGACTGCTGGACTAATGAACTACATATGGGGTCACTTCACCTCAAGATCCATGCAACTAAGTAGCCTGCCTAGCCATGAGATATGCAGGGCACTGTAGCAAGAGTTAAGACTTAGTGATGCGTTTTTCAGAAAGCATACAGAGGGCTTAAACAAGTGACTGAAATATTCATAATCAGTGGCATTTTTTAGTAAATAATGTATGTTGGGAAGGAAGTATAGCAGCATATATTGACAGATAAACATGACATAAAAGACCTAAATTTTATACACATGCACACAAAAACGCTACTTACTGTCAGCACTGTCAGCTGTGGGTTGGTTGGTAGCATTGGGCTTGGTGGAAGAAGGTCTGCTGGATTCTGTGGTCTTTCTGTCTTTGTCCCCATCTTTACTATTTCTTTTGTCTGAAAGACCAAACAAGCAGCAGGTTATGACATGAACACTGAAAACATTAGTCATGGCTCTCTCCAGGAACAGAAATGGAGCACATTATTAAATTATGGATAAAAATATCAGCAGAATGCATTCAGTAGTTTTTTGGGGGTAAAATTCTTAAAGCCTAAAACAAAGGACAGTTTGCTAATCCACAGTCTTCAGACACCAAAATTAATCAAATCGGACAGCTTGTATAAAAGGTATATTTGCACAATGGTTAGAATCAGGATTGGGCCAAACTTGAGCGATGCCTCATTATCCTTTAACGAAGGAATCACTGGTCATCACAAAGAAGCTGATGTGTACAGCAGAGTGTAACCAACCTAACAGATTACTCTTTTCTGTAATGGTTTTTGATGCTGTTTAATACAGTGTAATATTGTGTTGATCATGACAGGAGGATTAGAACCTTGGTGAAGAATTTCAAATTACCTGGCAGTTTTAGTACTAAAATTCTAATTGGATATCTCTAACTCTGCAGACATTTAATCAAACAACTGGGCCAAACCTGAACACATTTACTACATGACTATGTTCTAACTAATTCTGAATTTTCACCTGGATGACGGCATTCTTGAGATTTATTTCTCCTGAAACTTTTCGAGGGCAGCTGACCTAATTTGTTAATAATATATAATAATAGTGAAAAAACTATGTTTTCAATAATATAAAAATAATATTGTTTAATTGTAAAGATTTCATAGGTTTCGAATGTGCTGCAAGATGAGTAAAAATCCAGAATCACCAGGCCTGTGGATTAGTCCAAAAGGGCTGAGAAAGCTGCATTGTCTCAGCAGAAAGTTCTTTTATTTATCATTTATTAACTTATTGCTGTTCTTTAGATTTTTAAAATACTGAATAAAATGTCAAAACGTCTTTTTTTTCAGTTATACTATAAGTGTGTATCCTGACCAAAGTCCAGTACCTTTGTGCTTTTCCTTTAGAACAGGTGACTCGCTCTTACACTCACTGGCCTGTGAGTCCCTGGCAGTAGCAAAGTCAGCCGATGTGGTCCTCTGCTCTGAGCTCTCTTCTATGGCCTGAAACTTTGGTATGGAATCCTTCAGGAATTCCCACACTTTTTCCACATTGTGGGACCTAGGAATGTCACCCAAACACAGCTTTAGGACTGCCTACAGTCAATCATGATTCCTAAACTGACAGTTTAACCACCATATAGCAGTGTTTAATCACCTTGACTGATCAAAACATGTTCAAGCCTAATTGAACGCATCCCTGCTTGTATCCGTTTACTGACCTGCTGCAGGATCAATGCCCAAAGTAAAACAGGCTGAATGGAGAAGCCTATCTTCTCACACTAATCAATAAGCAGCAATTAGTGGGAAGCAGTGGGTTGTTGGTAATCAATATACTGTACACAAATGCTCCAGGTTTATACCCACATCCAAGACACAACAGTCAGGTCCACCAGCAAACCAATAATTGACAGCACATATTCATCTCAATCATCTGAATGAGGTATATTTAGGGTTTTGGGCAGGAATGCTGCTCAGCTGTTAGCCAAAGAGGCACCAGACAGTGCTGTGGTTTTCTGGCCTGCTCTGCTCCTTCCTGCCATTAACCAGGGCTGAAAGAGAGCATTTAGAGAGGAAGAGCTGCAACACGGAGTAAATGACCCCAGGAGATCCTGCAGCATCGTTCTATTATGACAAACACATTTGTACACATACTCACTAGGGTCTAATTGATATACCATTTCGCTTATAAAATATATTAATAATATTAATTTTCCATGGATTTCCATGGCACCGGAAATGGAAAAATGGTTCTATATAGTCAAAAAAAGGTTCTTCGACAAGAGTGGAACTCTTTTTTTTTTTAAAGACCAATGTTTAAAAGGTTCTTTTAAACTATATGTTCTGCAACAGTTTTTTGCAGCCCTGTAGGGGTCGAATACAGCACAGTTTGGTGATCTTCTTTCTCAAACACACGTGAAGACTCAACCTAGAAGTTAGTAGTCATATTTAGTTGCGCGTAGAAAAATCACGAAACTGTGTCGGACAGCGTCCTTCCAGGACTGTAGTTCACCAGCCTGATTTAAGATAATGTGAGTTCCCCTGTTTACTTCAATTTATGAAGTATGACAAGTGAAAAATTACATATTTGATCATTCACAACTTTATTGGTCAGTAAAGCTAATCTGACGGTTACTCAGGTCAATTTAACTATTGACCATTTCAATTTTATCAGACAATATTATCAACATTTTATCTCCATTTCAGTACATTGAAAAAAAAAATGGTTTAAAAATACATGATTTAAATTTATCTAGTGGTTGCTTATGAATGAAATGGATAACACAATTCTTGCCAAAATATGTAGATTTGACATTTTGTACCAATTTTCAAGGAAAAGGGTGATGTGCTAAGCTGTAGTAACTACAGAGGGATAAAGTTTATCAGCCACAGCATGAAGTTATGGGAAAGAGTGGTGGAAGCTAGGTTAACAAGAAATGTGATGATCAGTGAGCAGCAGTATGGTTTCATGTCGGGCTCTACAGATGCAATATTTGCTCTGAAGGTGCTGATGGAGAAGTACAGAGAAGGTCAGAAGGAGTGGCACTGTGTCTTTGTGGACTTGGAGAAAGACAGGGTCCCTTGGAAGGAGTTGTGGTATTGTATGAGGAATTCAGGAGTGGCAGAGAAGTATGTAAGAGTGGTACAGGATGTGTACGAGGGCAGTGTGACAGCAGTGAGGTCTGCGGTGGAAGTGATTGATGCGTTCAATCACTACCCAGGATGTGGGTTTACACCAAGGATCACCAGATATGGTGATGGACAGGACGAGATCAGACAGGAGTCTCAGCGGACTATGATGTTTGCAGATGACATTGTGACCTGTAGTGAGAGTAGAAAGCAGGTTGAGGAGACCCTGGAGGGTCCAGATATGCTCTGGAAAGGAGGGGAATGAAGGCCAGTAGGACTAAGACCTGTGCGTGAATGAGAGGGAGGACAGTGGAATGGTGAGGCGCAGATGGCACAGCTGGCGAAGATGGAAGAGTTCAAATACTTGTGGTCAAGAGTCCAGAGTAACGGGAAGTGTGAAAGAGAGTTGAAGAAGAGAGTGCAAGCAGGGTGGAATGGGTGGAGAAGAATGGCAGGAGTGATTTGCGACAGGCAGGTACCAGCAAGAGTGAAAGGGAATGTGTACAAAACGGTAGTGAGCCCAGCAATGTTGTGTGGTTTCAATACAGTGGCACTGACAGCAAGCAGAGCTGGAGGTGGCAGAGTAGAAAATGTTAAGATTTGCATTGGTTACGGTTACGGTTACGGCATTTAGCAGACGCCCTTATCCAGAGCGACGTACATCGGTGCTTTAGTAATCCACATCTGTTCTTCAAACAGAGTGACGAGGATGAACAGGGTTAGGAATGAGTTTTTTAGAGGGACAGCTTGAGTTGGACCTTTTGGAGGAAAAGTCAGAGAGGATCCTGAGGATGGAGCTGCCAGGGAAGAGGAGAAGAGAAAGGCCTAGTAGGAGCTTTATGGATGTGATTGAGGGAGGACACGCAGGCAGTTGGTGTGAGAGAGGAAGATGCAGAGGATAGAAGGAAATGGACAGCAGACAGCAGAAACCCACCGTGGCGACCCCTAATCGGGAGCAGGCAAAAGTAGAAGAAACTGTCTGACACATTTGAGTCATGTAAATTTAAAGCACCATGTTATTTCATTGTATCAGTGACAAATACTTTACATCGGTCAAGCCCTAGTACAACTCAAATGAAATTATGGAGAAGGAACCTTCCAAAAGAAAGCAATACAGTAATTCTCTTTCTCTCTCTCTCTCTCTCTCTCTCTCACTCACTCACTCACTCACTCACTCACTCACTCACTCACTCACTCACTCACT
>JBBPCZ010000163.1:16658858-16671190 GCA_037974445.1 Brycinus macrolepidotus
ACACACACACACACACACACACACACACACACACACACACACACACACACACACACACACACACACACAGAAACACATTCCCAGTTTACGCTCTGCTGTCATGTCATGCTTCACACTGTTAGAGCAATGTGACAGAAAAACTGTGTGTATATATACACAACACACAAACAGGCACGCACACTTTCCGTCTTTATCTCTCTCTGGATGTACACTGATAAGGTCTCAACAGAAGCCTCTGAAGCACTGAAACTCAACGGAGCGTACGAAACAAGATGCCCCACAGCACTTGCTGAAACAAAGCAGTACGCTTCAGAAGACTACAGAACTAACATGTCCTTGCAAGACCATGACCACAAGTCATGCCCAATGCTACATTCGCATTAGCCCACTAACTCAATCATGAAGGAATGGAAGACAAACATGTTGCTGGTCACTTGTTCATGGGAGGTGCTGAAAGATGCGTATTCTAATGGACTGCACTGTCTGCAACCATTTTAGCCTAATCACCGTGGCATTGTCTGTCCAGTCTGGTGGAAAACAAGGCCCATGCCCAGTCCCAGAGGGAGAGTGAAAGATCAGTGAACCTCATTAGTGCTATACAACCTACTGATAGAAGCCAATGAGAGCAGATGCCAGAAAGAAAGCTCCATTCATGGCAATAGCTGTTGTTGCTTCTATTAAATACTAGCCTTTGCTGCTTGGCAGACATTTTAATTAGGGCTGAAACATTTGAAATTTTGATTGTCGATAATTTGTCAACAATAAAAGAATGTTGACAAATATTTCCGTTATTGACATTTGCAAAGCTGCATCCAACCTGGACTGAGTTAATGACTTAACCCCAAGAATGCAAAAGTTCACCTACAGGGGTGTACCTATGTGTAGCTAAAGAAACAAATATGACTGAAAGCTCAAAAACAAGCAAAGTCCAGGAGCATTCTTAAAATTTGGGATAAAGCAGTCACATACAACACATGTCTGGCCTAGCTTTCCACAGAAGCACAATTTTGAGTACCAGAAAATAAAATATTCTTGTGTCAATTATGTAGTAGAAAACAGAAGGTAAACAGTAGTGTTCCCTCTAGGGTGATGTTCTGACAAACCAAACAACTAACATGTAGCTATCTCAGAAAAAGCTTATGTTACCTTTGCAAAAAGTGCTTGTTAATGAACTGATTAGAGGGTTCAGGTGTGTTGGGACCAGAGAAATCACTGAAACGTGCAAAGTAGTAGGCCTGCAGGACCAGGGTTGGGCGGTATTTAGCAGGCTGTTCCAAAAAAGATAACATTTAATATGTTAAATACATTAGCTACCCAATAAAGAGCTGGTTAAGTGGCTTAAAGTACAACTCATTCTGTAAACATGATTTTCATGTGGAAAATATATAACTATCTCGTCCTGGAAACCTATTCTCACCTATTCGTCCTGGAAACCTTCTCGTCTAGAGAGGAAAAAAAAAACGACTAGCACATTAAAATGTTATACCAGTTAAATGATGCTAAAGCCAATCTCTAACAGTAGCGCACAGTTTTGGCTAGGTGCTTAGGTTTTTGTGAACAGAACCTCGGTTTATTAGAACATTGCAAGAAAAGAAAAATTTTCCCAGAAATTCAGACCAAAAGTCAGCAACATGTTAATAAAGTTACTAGTCTACATTTATTTTACATTATTTTATGAAAGAAAAAAAAAACATTCACTTGGATCCTCATTTATTAGCCCGGTTTGCTATAGTCTTGCTATGCAGGCAAGCTTGGGACTGAAGCATTTTGGACGAAGAACATGCCATCTCATCTAAAGCTCTTATCATCTTATGGTTGCATAATAAACATCAACACAAACATGAAATGTTAACAAACAACAAAAGGCAGAACTGCACAGTGTAAGGTATGATATGTATGCAGGACAGGGTAAGAGTCTTTCAGAGCAATAGTCTTGGGTAATAAATGCCGTCAGAAATAAAAGTGTTAGACAATGCACCATCCATGTCCAATAAGGAAAACTGTCTGCCATGTAAATAACAGAGGCACAGTATGAAAGCTGTACTGAGTAAGAGAGTCTTACTGAAGGGGTATTATCTCTGGTATCCAGCCGGTCAGACAGTGGATGACAGTGAACTCTCCCAGCTCTCTCCTGGGGCTTGGAACCACACTGAAGGGACACAGAGTGACAATGGCAATGTCAATTCCAGCACCAGCAAGCATCAATACTAGTGATGTCCTCATAGTTAATTTAGGCCATTTTCCCTACTTGATTGAGCCATCTCAGCTATTTTCCTGTGCAGGCCACATTCAATGCACAGTCACAGATACTATGTTGCCATAGCTGAGAAAAATGAAAAGAGCATCAATAAATAGTGAGAAAAGCTTAGCGCTAGTGAAGGAATTAAAACTGACGACATGAAAACCTGACTGAAATGAACTCCAAAGGGGAACTAAGGCTTTCCTTTGGGTGGATTCCCACCACAAGCAACATATTTCTATAGACTGCATACCTTCATTATGTGGCAGTTTCATGAAATCAGATGACTCTTTGTATATGAGTGTGTGCCTCTTTGTGTGTGTGGCCTATTGCTCTCTCTCCCTCTCTTTCTTGAAGAAACCAGATGGCTGATGCACTAATTGTGCCTCACGGGATCCTGTATTCAAGCAGTCCGGCAGCTATTAATTAACTGCACCATTTCACCGCTCCTCTTCTTGCCATGCTCAAACTAAGTCGAATGCAACCATCATGCCGACATTTGCATGACTGACTCAACCCCTTAAACTGCAAAGGGGCTGTATGTGGACCCACACTTCAATTTCTGAACCCCATAACTACAAACCTTACAAATCAGTTTCATAGAAGTTATTGAATAATTCTTTAGTTATAGCATAATAAGATTTGTTATATGAGTAGGAATAAATAGGAATAGTCCAACGAAAAATGTACAGTTTATCCTAGATGGAGTCAGTTCTTCATTAAGGCAGTGGAGTCAGTGTGGTTTAGCATGCAATGTGATTTACTGTGAGCTTCACCGTGGGGTTCAATGCTGTGGCCAATCATTTTAGACAAAAAGGTCTGTTTTTACAAACTGCCTGAGGGGTAAGGTCTCTTGTGCTGACTGCCACTGCTTCAGGTGCACTGCTGTTGTGGTGTGTGCATGTATGTGTTTAACAGAAAGTCCCAAAGACACCTAAGGAAAAATACTGCTGTTGTTCTGTCGTTTCCTGTAAACTTTCCCCTGCACGTAATAAATGATTCACAGAATTCCAGTGACTTCCGCCTTCCTGAGGCAGATTAATCATTTACATACTGACGTTTGACAAATGTGGCATTCAAACATACATCTGACACCTTCAAGAAAGGGAGCCTTAAAGCCTTGATTTATCAAAGTTAATATTCTTGTGGGTGGGCAAAAGAGATCAGGGCAAGGGACTATTGTGGCCTCACAAAGTTATCATAGTACCTAGCTTTAACATTTCGTTCTGGTAAGTTAATTTGGCCTCAGTATTTCGATTGGAAGTTTTTGTCATGATGATATCATAACACACTTACTCTGTACTGGCCAACTTAAGGAAAGCCTTAGTCAATAGCATAGGCCAGAGCTCTGACTGATTAGTGGTAGTAGGAAGCAGTAGATTGTTCTGGTCATCAAATGGTAAAGAGTCATCAACAGAGATCTTCCTCCAGCAACCCTGTAACATTTACATACAGAGAGAGATGTTGTGTGTGAGTGTGTGCATGTGATAAAAAAAAAATGGGTAAAGAAAAATTGAGTTTCCCTGTCACTCTTAAATAACTTAATATTTCAAAAAAGACAAAAGTGTTGACAGGAATGTTTCTGCAGACAGCAAAACATTATCATAGCCATCATGAGACACGATTTAAATTAAACTGGGAAAGCAATTAATTAATGGCACTTTGTACAGCTAAAGACCTGATGAATAACACCAGCACTCAGTGATGTGCTGCAAAAAAAGCATACTCTGAGTATTTTTGAGCACTACCTCACTTGAGATAAAATATTCCCCCTCATATCAGGCCTTACTCTACACCAAACGACTCCAGACTAGCTACAAGTGTCAAGTGTTAGGTGGCCTTTCAAATGCCCACAGAGCATCACTGGTAGGGCAATGTCCTTGACTGAAGTGTACTCGAGTTTGATTGCAGAGAGAGAGAAAGAAAGAGAGAGAGAGAAAGAGAGAGAGAAAGAGAGAGAGACAGAATGTTGCCAATCTTTTACATATTTTACATATTTAACTGTAAAAGAAAGGTTTCATTTATTGTTTGTATTTATGTTAATGTGTGTTATTTTGTGTTTCTCATTTGGGGTATACAAGTATACAAGTATGTCAGAGGTCAGAGGTCAGTCAAGGACAATGGCGATTTACAGAAAGGCTTTAACACTTTTTCAGTGGTAGAAACTCAATGGTATGTATACACACACGCACGCACGCACACACACACCCACATACCCAAACACACAAGCCCGGCTGTCTGATAAGAGCCATGTTCTCACTTAATCACTGCCTGCAGGACGTACGCAGTTGTAGGTGTGGAGGGGTTCACCTCTTAATCATGCTTCACTGCCTGCCAGCCAGCCTCAGCAACATGAGGCCAGTGTGGGCTTTCTCTAATAAGGCGCCACAACGTATTTTTTGGGTCAGCGCTGGAAGAGGTTTGAATGAGTCAGAATTTCCCTGTAAGCGCTTACTGTTAGTCTTTCACAGGTAGAACTGCTGCTGTCGCCTTAACCCACTTGCTGTTTTTCATTTAAGAAAGTGTTAAAAACCAGAAGGTCTGTTCAAAAGTGCATATTTTACTCTATCAATTAACATTTGTTTTTTGTAAGTAGAAGAGAAGATATTTATTAAGATCTGAATTTGATGCAAAATAACATAAGCAAAAACACATCCTTTTGGACCATATTTTCCTCTTCGGTGTCACTGAAATTGAAAGTGTAACAAATTAAAAGTGCCAAAACTGTCATATATTACATAACTAAGTGGGTAATTAATTTAGTGTAGTTGTGTAAATATATGGGAAGGCAATTTGACAATATTTTGTCACTATTGTCACAAATTTGTTACAATATGCTCCTCTGAGTACTAAAACCCTGACCAACTGCATGCTTAATTACAAAGAAAGGAAAATCAAAAGTTTACTTGAATTTTGTGCAGTGCAGAACACAGGATATTGAATCAAATGTGGCACTACTGATTCACTGTTTATTCCTTCAAATAATCAAATCCATCCTATTTATCAAATCTCAGAAAAAAAAATTCAATTTCTTGTTCTTTAAAACAATGGTGCATTTCTTAAATATCATTGGCATTTATGAGCAACTATTAAAACTTTACTGACTACAGAATAAACACCAGTTGTTGTCAGAACTCACCATCCAGTAGAGTCTAACCACATACTTCCCATAGACATTATATAGGGGCATGTGACCCTTCACCACTTTACACAGGGAATAGATGTGTTCCCATGGTCTCCAGGGATTAGAGTCTTGACTCACTGCTCCATTGCAGACTTTCCACACAATGCAGATCTCACTGATGATCCAGCGCATGAGCTGAGGGCATGAGATGTGAGCACAAGTGAGAAAAGCAAAGATATGTTCAACAGAGCTTCATATCAGAGCCTCAACTGCACCCTTTCACTGTGTATCAAGAATACTGTCAGGGAGAGAGAAACTGTACTATTCTTCACAATACGTGATGACAGCATTAACAATTCCCATGGTACCTCAAATAGCACCACTGGGACCGCTTAACTGAACTGAACTAGTTTAGCAGAACACAAATAGCTCAATTTGTCATGGTTAATCTATAGCCAACACAGCAGACAGGGCAATAGTAATCTAAGACTTTGCAGTTAATGCTAAAAGAAGGTTCCTTGCGATTTACCTCACTCGACAGCAAATGCTCATTGGCAGAAGTGAGATCAAAACTTGATTCATTCTCCACTACAACTGGAACCTAGCACAATGTGAATAAAAAAGACACAAATCATACAAAGGTACAAAAAAGTAAAAAATCAGCAGCAGCTCAATGTATTTGACTGAGAAGGGTCTTAACTTATATATCGAACCTCAGTCAACCATCACTAATTTTAAGCCAAAAGGTGGTTTCTAAGAGGCAAAAATCTACTCTATTATGAATGAAGACTTCCCCGGCCTGGCCACAGAGACTTTGGGCTCCTGTTTTAAATGCATTTATTCATAAAGCACTTGTTCTCTCTCTCTCTGTGTGCCTCTCTCATTCAAAAAGTCTATTTTCATCACTCTCAGTGATCAGTCTGACCCATTGCAGTCTGAGCTCTATGGAGGACAAAGCTTGATGAATGCTTGATTATGAAGCGTTAATGGACTAAAGGTTTCCTAATCAAATCTGAATTAAATTCTCTGAATTGCCCGCGAACCTTGAGGGCGAGGACTTCCTTCTGTCGCACTGGTCCACCATTGCCATTGGGCTGACTCTAGTTCATTCCATCAATTAGACTTCTCACACACAGTCGAGCAAATGGCGAGCTTCTGAACTTCAGTGCTTTCATGACTGTGTAGTGAATCTCTTGTTCTGTGGCTTCAGTCTATGACCTGCACTGATAGCTACGAACCACAAGGCAAGCGGGTGTAATTGTGTGCCGCTTCTGCTAAGAACGAGGAAATTTAATTACAACACTGGCTCATGTGAGACCAGTAGAAAGCAGATTTATTCAATTATCCAAAGAAACAGGGCCAAGGACTGTGCTTCCACTAAATTCATGTGATTAAGAAAACAGTGCCAGTAGTCTGCACATCTGACAGAAGTATCTATGTTTTGGACATTCTCTGTAAGACAACATATTCTTATAACATAACCGACACACACTGGCACAAAGAACTGTTTTGTAGCAAGGAGGACACTAAATTGTGCTTTAATCAGAGTTACTGAAGAAAAATGAAAGCTGGGAGGATGCTAAAAGGCATCAATCACTCTTTTGGCTCACACACACTCACCTTGTTAACTATGTGCTCTGAGGGGCGTTTCCAGGTGTGAACTTTCAAAGACCCTGGGAGCTCAACCTTGCCTTCTGGGTCCTCAAAGAACTGCTGTAAAAGTTGTCACATAAAACAGTTCAGTGAACAGACTAAGACACTACTTTCTCTCTAGGCCATGGGCTAATTAACAGATATCAACATAAAGCTGAGGTGAACATGTTTTTTTCCAACGGCTATCCAAGGACACTCACACAAAATGGACTCTTCCCAGCTTTACCATCCTTCGCACCTTTGGCTGCGTCCCATTTCTCCGCATTGAGTTCAGTCTCATTCCATTCAGGCCATATGTGGAAGCGGCTCCGCCTCAGCTCTCCTGGGCCATCAGATGCGCTGACCACTAAAGAGGAGACCCTAGACCCAGTGGATTTTAGCGTCACTCTACGTCTGTCTGCTAATAATGACTGTAGTACTAATAAAAGACGTTCTCCCCTGAGGCAATTCAGAGAATTCACCTGTCACTCATTAGCACACCAAGAAACCATTGGTAATATTGTGTTAAAACGTTTTTTTTAATCAATTCTTGCTAACCTGGTGTTTTTCTATCCCTCGGCTAGTTACTTAGCTAGCTGGAAAATCATCCAGACAGTAAGTTTCTAAACCCCATTTGTTGGCTAACAAGAAACAGTTCTTACTCTTTAGGAGGTGACTGTCCTTGAGACGAAGAGAGGCGACTGGATGAAGACTCCTTTTTCTTTGCTGGCTGCTTCGACATTGTTATCGCTCGCTGCAAAAGATGCTGTCAGCCTTATTTAGTAAGAAAGAATAAAGAATAGGTCCGACTTGTTTTGCTAGCAGTGACTAGGGAAAGTTTGAACTGTTGCTAAGCGACCGACCACACCACGTGAGACCGCCCATAGTTCTCTATGGATTTTCAGCTCGTGGAAAGTCAGTGCTCGCTGTATGTTGATATCTAAGGGTAAGTATTGGTAATAGAGACTATCTACACTTAGGCGTATACACTGTAATATATGCTAGCACTAAATTAATTAGACCTGATTAACATGCATTTGAACATACTGCACGTAAATGAAATACTTTGGTAAAATGTGCAGAAAAATACCAAAATAATTGTTGACCTGAACTGGGGAAAACATTTTAAAAGGAAAGCTGCACTGAAACTCCTATGAGCTTTGTGTAATCTCATATCCAAAGCACTAGACTACAGAGCCAAAATGACAAAAGGGGTATTACAATTCAAATATTTTAAGCAGCATGAAGGGACAGGCTGTAAAAGAGCTCCTATTGCCATAATATTGGGGGAAATGTGAGGTTTGGTTTGGAAAAAGAAAATCTGGACATAAAAAAGACATCAGTTTTGTTTTATAGCAAGGTCGATAGATATAAGCCAGTGTATGGTATGGATGTCATATGACCAGCACAAAGTCTGCCGTTTCAAACATGGAAGCTGATCAGGTGACAAATAATCAACAGCACATGCTCACTGGTTGTGAGCTCCCCCCATGACTTAAATTGAATGGGTACCATTGTTAGTGCACACAATCTGAAATAAATTACAGATTAATTCACAATAAAAAAAAAGAGAACTCACTTATTTAACAATGTCTGGCCAAAGCCAACTTTTATTTAAAAGTTTATTTTCTCTCAGTGTTATTTCAACAAAGGTTGAATCCAGCATGTTTTTCTTTTTAAAAGTTACACTTGCCTCCAGTTCCCTCTAGAATACAAGGCATGTACATGACAGGCTTGCAAGCACCTTATTCAGTAGCATTTTAAAAACCTGTCATCACCATCATCAAAATGAACATCAGGCCACGCATATTGTGGGTAGCAGAGTCTGAGGCAGCCACATTCTCCATGAGACAACTTTCTAGTTAATACTTACACCCATGCCTTTAACAGACCTCTCACTAGAGGACAGTCTTTATTTTTTTGTATTTTTTCTTGACACTCTAGACAGTGTCTTTCTGTGTGATGAGTTCTTAGGGGAGAATTTTGGGAGACAACTGACTGACTGTGTTAAGACAGAAAGTGAGAGAGAGTAAGGTGGGTAATGATTAAACAAAATATCAAACTGTTAAATTAAAGGTTTTTTCAGAAAAATCCTAACAAGCATTTTCAGGTGAATGCCTTATAGCTGAATGCCACTTTTGACTATTCAAGGACTTTAAATTAAAAATTTGCTAGATCACCCCTCAGGGACAGCCCTATTACTTCTGACATTTTGACCACTGTAGACGATTACTATTCACTCTCTGCAGCAAACACATTTGTCATGCCAGCTTAACTTGCATTTAGCAAAGATGTACTTGGTACACCCTCCTATGATGCCCATAGGACTGCAATGTAACAAAAAATGTTCAGCAAAACCAAACTTTGCCCGATTGACAATAACAGAGGCTTTGTTACTAATAAAGTTCTTAAACAGTTCTTCAGAGTTGAAGAAAGGCAGTAAGAAAGACAAAGAGAGTGAAAGAAATGGAGTGGTCACTACACAAGGCATCATCTTCATGGCTATTATTTTCCACCCGCAGAGCCGATACTTGTAGTCCGGGACATTTGCTTGTGTTGCTGGTCTCTGGGCAGTTGGAGGTGAGGTGAGAGGGAGGGAGGGGACTGGTGCTAGAAAAAAGGCACAGGGGGTTTCAGTCCCTAGATGATACCCCCTCCTCTACAACAGGCGAGTGAACAGCTGTGGCCTGACGCTAGCAGCAGCCTGACCTGCTCTCCGCAGCCACGGCCTCTTGGTCCAGCTTGATGCGGTCACCGTTGCTCTCCTCATATGGAAGGCCTTTATCATTGAGCAGGATGTTCTCCACTAGAAACCGGGCCGCCTCATCAACATTTATGTTCTCCTGTGTTTGAATATAAATAGTAAATGAGAGTTTAGCACCTTAGACATATATCTGTGAAGACATATGTCAAATATTAAAATCATAAGAGAAACTTAGGGCCTTCAAGGCCTTTAGAGACTGCCAAATGATTTTTGGCTTCTCTGCTCATTGTAATTAAACTCTGCAAGTATAGTAGTATAACTCTCATTGGAAAACAATCCATTCAGAACTTTTTCTCTCTGGTATATGGGTACATACACCCAAGCAACCTCTCCCACTTGTTAGACCAAAAGTGTAAAATGTTCAGTTAACCACCAAAATATTTAGTCAAAGTGAAATCAACCAATTATTATTTGACCTTCAATGGATGAGTCCAAGTTCTTGAGAAAGCAGATCAATGTATTCATTTGCAAGTAACAATTATTTCTGTAGTAATTTATCATATATTAAATAAACATATAGAACTGTTTCTGCTTATAAGAAATAAAAGTAAACAATTACATTATATACTGAACACTTCCTTCTTAAATAAAAAATAACCACCGATCACTTTTCCCCATTTTCTTGATTCTAACACATTTTTTATTTGTTAATAACTATTATATCATAAATGGCACATTTTAAAGCCACACAAATTATCAAAAGCATCCAATGGCAGATTTTCTATTGTCACATTTGCTTATATAGTGTCTATAGGCTTTAAATGGCTTCATCTACAGTTTTAGCTACATTAGTCTCATATATCTGGTACAAAACTAATGGTTTGGCTGATGGGGAACCTTTAAGATATGGCAAACTGTGTAACTGTATTTTTGTCAAAATATAGCTGTATTGACTAGAGCAGGGCTGTCCCATTTTGGTTCTAGAGGGCCGGTGTCCAGTACAGTTTGATAGTTCCCCTTCCCAAACACATTTACTAAACCTGGGAATTAACAGTTGTGTTGAACCAGGGATGTTTAAACAAGGAAATCACCAAACTAGTTAGGCCCCTAGCCCTCCAGGAACAGAGTTGGGCACCCCTGGACCAGATATTCCCAACAACGACATGCTGTCCTAGTCCAGTAAATGATAAACACTTTTTAAAATAAAGCCTAAATAGAACTTCACAAAGACACAGGACAAGAACACAGCAGTTAATGATACACAAAGGAAATAATTACTCTGAGCACACCGGTTGGTTTAATACATTTATTTCCAACACCACTCATATTAAGCAGCAAGTCAGAAAATCAGCAGAATGGACACATCCATCTCAATGGTCTCAATAGATAGTAAAGTATCATTGGTAAAGCGGTTGGCTAAGCAACACATTCCCACACTAAGACTCCCTGATCTGCTCTCCTCATTATTCTTTCATGATTCTTCATCCTGTTCCTCTTGCAGAGCGCCTGCCCCCCATCCCCCAGTACTAGGAGAATGAAGATATGACTTAAGGGTGTGTGGAAAGACAAATCACAGGGTTAAAGCCAAGCCTCGCTTTTGTCTTCGGCTTGGAGGACGGGAGCACTAAGCACTAAGCAGCCATCATGGCCTTGTCATAAGATGATGAATATTGATAAACCTTATGTTAGTGTGAACTGCCACTTCAAGGGCTTGTCAAGATCAAGGAGATCATGAACGTAGATGCTAGAGTAGCTCTAGCTTTGACAAAGCAGGGTGAGAGGGGACATCTCCAAGGCATCACAGTTATTGAGCTGCATTGACAGGCAAAGGTCAGAGGTCTTCAGCTCAGAACTTCAGCCCTTAAGTTAACTATCCCTGCTGGATAAACTGAGTTTTTTCTTGCAGTGTCCATCTGCGCTTACATTGACCACCAATGCGCCATGTGACCTCTGTTTCCTTGGAGCATTACCCAATGCTGGATTATTTCGTAGGTTTCCATGGAAACAAGCCCACACTGTCACACAATCACTGTGGTCCCCAAAGAAAACGTCGCCCCAATCAGCGTGGGCACTGCAACTTACAATACTCCACACACTATAGACTCAAAGGAGCAAGTTTGGCAAGATCAGTGTCCTCACAACTGGGATGATCCAGTCTCAAACAATATGCACTGCTTAAACCTAGGCAGGGTAGGGTTAGCTTCCCATGTAGAAATCAATCGTTAGAAATTACAGTCATCCCTGGTGCTCTTTCAGGCAATATCATATTTATGTAAGGAAAATAAGGGAAGATTTTACCTTTGAAAGTTATTTCAGTCTTGTTTTGTAAAAAGAAGAACCAGACTTTATATTTCTTCCAAGTTTGTCACTGTTTGATTTGGAAACCAACAAAAAAATGCTAAAGTACAGACACAACCTTATTGATAAAAAATGCAATAGTAATTCATTAACTACTGTAAAGCATTTATATAATTACATTTAAATACTTTAGCACAGGGGTGCCTAACACGTCGATCGCGATCTACCGGTCGATCGCAAAGGCAACGCGAGTCGATTGCGGAGCCCTGCCTTTCAAAATAAACTCTACCGCGCCAGGAGGCCGCGCAACGTAAAAACGAGTGTTACGTGCGGCG
>JBBPCZ010000163.1:16683376-16694622 GCA_037974445.1 Brycinus macrolepidotus
CACACACACACACACACACACACACACACACACACACACACACACACACACACACACACACACACACACACACTAGACGCTCATGATGTAAGAGTTTGGCAATATATCTGCATAGTGTGCTCTCCTTAGGCTTGGGTGCATATTAAAATGAAGCAGCAACTGTGACACCCAGGTTGGACACAAGGTTTGTAACGCAGTCCACTCCTGACACTGAGCACCAAGCTTGCTGAAATAATCTTCTAATTTCATAATCCTCTGCTATCCCTTCCACCCACATTAGGGCCTGAACAGTTCATTCTTCAAATAAACTAGACGTACCGCATTGCAAGAATTTAAAGAAAATGACTTTTCAAGATAGGCAAAACCATGTCACAGGGGCAGAGGACAACATGTTGTAGCAACATATTACGGCAAATTTGTTGCAAATTAGGGTAAATAGCAATTACATGTCATTATGAATGAGGGTACAAAATTTCGTTACGTCATTCACACAGGCATGTATTGGCTGCTGAATTTTGACTGGCTAATGACTGCCATGTTGTGAAGGACAGCAAAATGAAACTTTAGGAGGTGTGAGAAAATGCAATGAAGTATTAAAATTTCTAAATTTTAGCTTAAGGGATTTTTAAGACATTGAAATGTGTCAGTTGTAGAGCCTAACAAAGACCATGCGTTCTTGCAAAGAACATGGCAGTGATGCAAACTTTGTGACATTTGAATCTTCATTGGCTAGTTAAGCACTACATTTTTGCAAAGATGTTATTCATTAGGTGGCACTGCTGGACACAAGTCTCTGTCTTTAATCCCATCAAGATGAAACAAGCAAAAATATTTGCAAAGAACAACTCCAGTTCAAACACAGTGAGCAGTTCAGTTCAATGTAGCTAAAAACAACTGACCTTAACAAAAAAGGCATGCTCTGCTGCACCACTTAATTCAGTCTGCAGTATGTCAGTCCTTTAACAGAGGGCTCTTTATTGTGCAAAGCTCCAAAGTCAGGGGTGTTCATTCTTCAGGTTCATTTCAATAATGTCGGTCAATAGTGCTCTCAGAAAGGGTAAAAAAGGGATTTTGTGTCTCCCTAGGGCTTCCGATGTCAAGAATCATTCGCCATTCATCTCAGATCGATAACAAAATGCCATGAGACACAAGGGGCTACTAGTGTGAGCAGCATGCCACTGTAAAATCATCATTCTGAATCCAGACATCAGAACAGCAGAAGAACTGTAAGCAAATACATACAAGATCACCAAAATTGCAGCCGACACACCACAGTTATTGACCTGATAAACAACGTCAATGAGACAATACAGAGTAGACTATTTCGTACAATCCCTTAGGAAATGTGGCATAAGCACATGATAGCTTGTGTACTTTTACCATGGCATCAAATTGAGCGTTCTGACAGGTGGCATTACTGTGTGGTTTGGCAATCTCACTGCACAAGACAGGAAAGCCATCCAGAGGGTCATGAGGATGACAGAAAAGTTAATCGGGTGTGCACTTCCATCCATCAAGGAGATCTTTCAGACCAGAAACAAGGCCAGCTCCAATATACAGGACCACAATCACCCTGGGCACCAACTGTTGTCTCTCCTGTGATCTGGTTGCCACACCTCAGCATTTGTACCAGGGCAAGGTTTTACCCACAGACACTGTGCTAACTGATCAGTTAATCGTTCAATTACTGGACTTAGAATTACACTGAAAAACCAGCTACATAGCACGCGGTTGCTTCAGTATCATGTTTTGCTATTCCCATATTACTATGTATTATGTTATTATTATCATCACTGGAGCGCACTTGGTCATTTTTACATCTGCTTGCACCATCTGCCATAGCATTAAAACTCTATTAGCCTGTATTAGCCTGGTTTTAGTCACTTTTTATTGAACGTATTATATACTAATTTATTGTTTGGAATTTATGCTTAGAAGTGATACTGAAGGAGTAAGCATTCCATGGTATTTGTTACACACTGCAATGAAGAATCCTGAATCTTGAAAAAGGCATTTGCCAATAGTGCATTTGTTAATAAATGCAAGTTCTGGCAGAAGTCTCCATTAGTCTCCATTGGTCCCTCTTCAGTTTGGGGAAACGCAATGCCAAAAATCAACCCTCCCACGCAACGATACAACAATGGGACACCTCAAGTATTGCCAGCATGGATTTGTTTGTAGGTAGAGGCAATAGTGAAGCAGACGAGAGAAAGAAAGAGCAAAGCAAAATAAGCAGGGAGCGGCTGCCACAGAAAAAGGGAAACTCTTCGTCCATAGCCATGGCAACCAGAAGTTTTCCTTGTGTGGTCCTAATCGCAGTTACTATCTTGTGGGTGTGTTGCCATGGAAACAGTCCAAGCCAGACGAGCCAGCTGCAAGTTGTCCCCCTCACGCCATCCGCCCCCAATCCACAGCATGACAAGCGACGCACTTCAGACACTGACTGGCCCCAGTGTCCCTCACCTCACCCACGACACGTGTAATGATGGCGGAGTGGACGCAAGAAGGCAGCGCCCAGACAGGGACAGAGGCGATCTGTCTACATAGTGAACATCCTCCCAAGAAGCCCGTTATTTAACTCAACAGGAACTGACACTAAAAACAGTGGAAGCGACACAAGCAAAGAATCACCTCACCAAGCAGAGCAGAGACAGGTTTCAAAGGAACTTTTCTTACCTCACATGAGAAAATCAAGCCATTCTCTCTGATTAAACACATTAAGAGCCAAACTAGTATCAGAGGGGTAATTTTGCTGTCTTGTTCATTTTGCTTCATAAATTAATTCTTTGACGTGAACAAGTGCTCTACAAGTTATTTATAAGTTGGTGAAAAATCTTTCCCCTTTCCCCTAAATGTAGCAGATCAGCCAAGACATGTCTGAAGTTTACTTCTTTAGTTTTGCACTGCAGCTATGAGCCTTATCTGGTCGACAAGAAATGAAAACCTATCAGCAATCACCAGTTAACAAAATAGAAGCTTTGGTATTCCAGTGGTGACTGAAAACAGAGGAAACTGTAGAAGTCTGATTAATTAAAATGAATAAACTAAAGAAACACATTTTTTCTGTCATTTCTTGACACAAAACAGATCCCATAATACATTAACTAATGGGTGCTCTTTATTGGATCCCCAAAGCTGTGGTATTCCAGTGGTGCCTAAAAACAAAGGAAATTGTTTAAGTCTGATGACTTTGGTGGACACAGGTCATCAGACAAAGACTACTTCACCTGGATGGTTCAGTTCTAACAGTCAAAAGAACTAACTGTCATACTATTCAATGACCAGGGCTGATTTGGTGTTTCTGGGGCCCCAAGCAAAGTGACATTGGAGGTCCCAATCAAAGATGTTTTGTTTTAATATAAAATACCACATTTACCTTGTAGAGCTTCTTATGACAGTTAGAACTGAACCATCCTGGACTGAACCACCTAAAAGCCTTGATAATATCCCCCATGTTGGACTGTCCACATTTCTTGTCAAAGTGCTGGGTTGTTAAATGTAATTGTAACATTAGTTAGGATTACCAACTTATCTAGAGTGTGCTGAGTATAGGTGCATTTTGTAGTTTACAGTTCCAGACTGTAGTCCATCTGTTTCTCTGCAACATTGATCGTCAACTTTCAGGAACCCTTACAGAACCTCCACACAGCAGGTATATCTGGATGGTGAATCATCCCCAGTACAGCAGTGACACTGACCTGGCAGTGGCAGAGCTGTGAGCTGATCACACACAGCAGTGCTTCTGGAGTTTTTTTTTTTAACACCTCAGCATCACTGCTAGGAATGGAACAGCCCACCAACCAAAATATCTAACCAACAGTGTCCTGTGGTTAGAAACTGACTACTGATGAAGCACTATAATAATGTTTTGCAATCCTGGAGTGTCTTGGAGGCACACTGTCCTGAACATTTTAGTGCTTTCCCTGCCTTAACAGACCCACTTCAGCTCAGTGAGGACTTGTTAATGAGCTGATTAGATGGATCAGGTGTGTTGGAAGCAGTGAAAACACTAAGTTGCACAGGGTCTCTAGGACCAGGGTTGAGAAACACTAGACTAGAAGATAACTAACAAACTGTACAGAATCAGATGAACTACCAATGAACTATTAATAACTACATCTACAAATCGTGTACTACCATGTCAGTGTCACTGCTGTGCTGAGTATGAGAATGATCCACATAATTAAAATAACAGCAGCTTACTGATAAATCTGTAACTGTAAACTACAAAAAGCACCTATACGCTTAAAGGAACTGATAAAATGCATAATGTGTAGCTGTACCTAATGAGGCAGCTGGCCAGCATATACAAGCAGTTTAAAACAGGACACATTTCATTTACCTCATATTGATTCAACAAGTAACTAAAAACATATGCGCAATAGTAATATCCTGCTTGTGTGGGTTTCCTCTCTTTCAGTGATAAACACAAAAAGAAAACTGAGTTCCTTATAGTACCTTATAGCTTGCATTTTCCTTGATGGTACAATAATTGCCCTATAATTACCAATATGTATATAATATTACAAAATTCTGCAAGATGGCCTGTAACACTTATCATCCAGTGTTCTTCTGTCTTTGTTTGGTTGGAAGCCAAAATATTTCCCAACTGATATGTCGGCACATTTCTTCTGCACTCTCACATACAGATCTCACAAACTTTTCATGAGAACAGACTTCATATTCGTTTCTTTTCACATTAACACACCCCAACTTTCTTTGTCAGGCTGTCTGGAAAGAATACTCTGTCATACAAACTAAAATAACAATAATTCCAACAATATTTACATTTATTTATACTTCATCATTTCAAAACAATGTTGGATTCTTTCAATTATCAGCCTAAGGCAAAAGATTAATTGGCAAACTACTAAAAGCACAGTATAAACAACCAAAGATCAATACCGCTAGTCATCACACATTACCGTTAAGGCAATTCTTATCAAAATTTGCACAAATAAAATGTTTAATAAAAACCAAGGAAGTTTGAAAGATTTTGATAATCCCTCGAAAGAAAATGATTCCCAAGTCAGTTTTTACAGCAAAACCACTTATACGATGTCAGTATTTACACCCAAGAGGAGTTACAATGTATGATTATTTAATATTTATCAGGCGCAAGGTCACCAAGATCAATGAGCCAGCACAATGGCAAGAAACACATAACGTCAAAATCCTGCACAGGAGATCCATATAACAGAGAAAAATGTATTTTTGTCAGTCCTAAAACACAGTCTTATTCTCAGACTGACAGCCTGACTTAAGTTTGACCCCATCACTCCATGTCTCCTTTACAGCTCTCAAATGCTTTCTTTCTCTTAGAGAGAGAAGCAGTACTGTCTCTTACAAATTGTCCAAATCACTGGCATGATGGTCTGGCTTTCTCTGGAGCTCCAGGGCTGTAATCTGCTTGTCTCTCTCAGACAACCCAAGAGCGGTACAGCTATTCTGGGCGGCAGGGGAGGACGAGCCCCTGGCTTCACTCAGACTCCAACTTGTGCATCTACGCTGAAGACCTCGATTACAGTTATCCCATTCAGGATCATTATCATAATCATTAGGTCGGGAGGGAGTTAAAAAAAAAAAAAAAAAAAAAAGAGTCACGTTCAAGTCCTTCCAACAAACTGCCAATTACGTGCTTGATTAACGGGCTTAATGGAGGGCGTGGAGCCAGAGGATTGAATGAAGAAAAGTGATCTGATCTGTTTAGGCTAATCATGGCCTTGACTGGAAGTGGGAGACTGGTTTTGTGGAAAACCTAAAATGCAGGTCAGTGATTTCCAGAAAAGCATTTACTTCCAAACACTGACAGTTAAGGCCAGTCTTAGTTCTGGAATACCACTGGCCTGTATATTTCAGTTTGGGCTGTTTTCTAAGCATCTGATTCAACTAACGAACTAACCAGCTACCCTTTCTGAGTTGAACTGAGTTTGTTAAAGCAGCAGACTACTACAACATGCAGGGCAGTGGTACTTAAAGGCGAGGACTTGTTCAGATACTGGATTCCATTCAGATAAAGGTCCAGTATTCGGAAAAAGAAATGACCTAAAGTGCAGACAGAAGGGAGTAGAAATGTGTGATGGGACACCAAAAGTGCTGTATTTCCCGTACCTTCATCCAGAATCCCCCCAGACCTACACAGTGCAATGTTTTCCATTATATTAACACGCCCACTTCAGCTCAGTAAGGACTTAATAAGCTCATTAGTTGGATCAGATGTGTTGGGAATGGAAAAAACACTACACCTGCAGTCCAAAAGCTATTCTGCACTCAAGAAAGGTTGCAGTGCCAAATAAAACTGTTCTACACCAAAACTGTGAAGTATTTGTCCAGCAGAGGATTGTGCAAACATGGCTAAATCCTGACATTTTATGCACTGTTTGTGTAAATAAGTCATTATTTTAAGACCTATGCCATGCAAGGTGCCATTTGAGATTCAGCAGAGTTCACAAGACATTCTGGATACCCATCAAAAAAATACACTGATGCGCTTTTACTTCAGGCAAGGTTTTGGACGGAGATCAATGTCAGCGGGAAACTTGCACAAATTTTAAAAACTAGAAAACTGCTGGTAGTTTCTGTCCATTTAATGAAAAACAAATATTAGAGGTAGATTTAGGATCCTCGAAAATCATCAAAATGGAGGCCTCATTTGTGTTTTGTGTTCAAAGGAATGCTCTGTTTAGAACAGCCCTCAATAATGTAGAGGTTTAGAAAAGCAGCCCACATGGAACGCCACACATATCTAGATGGACCGCAGTTAGCTTTTGGATCGCAGGTTTGAGACCTGTTCACATGGAGTCTGACTATGATGGGGGGGGGGGGGGGGAATGCGTGTCAAATTTTAAAAAGAAATGCATGCAATATTGATGCTGTCTGTCACATCGACTCCAAAACAAATTGTTCTGCCACATAAAATTTATAACTTGAGCCAGCTTGAGTTCCATGTGGTACAGATGCATTAAAAATCAGGCTGACCAATCAGATCAATCAAATCGTTTAAAGATTGCAGACTCAACAAACAGCGTCAAAAGAGTGAACCTAGCTGAGAAGCTGTGAAACACAGTGAGTACCTCAGTACAACACTGCAGCTGTTTATAGTCATTTTTATATAGCTTGGTGTATTAAGCATGGTCTTTTTGTATTATGGGGCATACATGGGCTGCATCTGTGCCTTTTAGTGCTTAAAAGAAGTGATCATTTCATTGTCATCAAGGAATCCATTTTCCTTCCTCATCTGCATAAGTTCCCAAAGTGTTAGAGAAAACAACCTTTAGATTTGATGTGAAGGTTGTAAGACGTATCTTTTTATTTCTGTTGCATACTAAAAAAACAATTTAAAAACAGTTTGACAGCGAAAGTGAATGGGTGCAGGTCAGGGCTTGTGGACAATTTCTGTAGCAAGCGCCAACAGCAATGTCTTTGTAAAGGAAACAGAGAGAAGCTCCCAATCCAACAGGCATCTCTGAACAAATTTCCTAGTACACAAATCCTAGGCTTAAAATTAAGGGAATAATTCACTAACAAATCAAATATACACCATTTCCCTTAAATCCAAACAGTCAATCAGCCAAGATCTGAAGCTACAAAAACACGGTTAAATAAGTAAATCTTATACCTTACCAACTAGCTTCATACAAACTGTATGCATAAATAATTACACATATGCCTAAACCATGTCAAGCCATCTCTAATAGACTTGCTTGTGGCTTCTGACGCTGTACTGTTAATGTCTTTTTCTACAGATATCTATAGAATGCCATACAGTGTTAGGTATAACATTAGCAAGTCTAATTGAGATTAACGAACCACTTGGCAGCAAGATTATTTAGGAATACAGTTTGTATGATGCTACCTGATATACGCTTCCCTTGCTTCTGTACACATGTAGCTGCGCTATTGTGAGAAATTATGCTTTTTTTGAGCATATTAGGATACTGTCATTACTTAAAGAACACTGATCAACTGTATGTTTCATTACAACAGAGCAAAATGAATCCTGTTCAATTGTATTTAGTGGAGTGTAGCATGGGAAACATTTAATTCAAGTCATTGTGTTCACACTTTTTGAAAGTACTTATAAAATGTATCACTATTGACTCAACTTATCAGATCAGATATCAAATCAATATTGTGACCTATCATTTATCATCTCTTAAAAATAATTCTATTTAACCATAATTTCAGTATATTCATTTGTTTATTTTATTTAATATATCACGTAGTAGTATATGTTTTTACTGAAATATTCCAGTTTTTGGTAGCAGCAGAGAAGTCGTTAGGATCTTGAAACATTGCGGGCTACAGTTTCAATTTGTTGTCAGGGGAGCTCAGAATGATGGATGATTATGATTAGACTTGGGGATATTGGTTATTTTTACTTATCATTATTTAGAAATTCAGGGCTACTAAGATCCCGAAGGCCAAGATCTAGGAACTCCTCTGGTTTTACACATGTACAAATCCTTTTTTTACAAAGATACAGAGAATTATTTCATTGTTAACTGAAGTTAATTTTCGGTCAGATAAGAAGACAGATCAGTCTGACAGGATTTTTGATGACCTAGATAGCTGTGATGATTTACAAGTAAGTTCAAGGTAAATCTTCTAAAATCTCTGATTATATTTTCATTTTCAGACTGTTAAATGGTTTACTGAATGAAGGACCGAGTTCCTATTCAATTGCTAACTTTATGCTCCAGGTTTACTGCCAGCTTTTTGCTGTAATTATGCAGTCCATCTTAATGCTGCACCGTTTAAGGTGGAACAAAAAATAAGGTTCCATTTACAGCAGAACTGAAAATAAGAAGCCAACTTCTGCTTCATAAATAAACCACGAGCACAGGAACCTCAATAGGCGAGCGACTTGGCAAGTTATTTCAATGTTTTGTAGTAATCGCATACATATTTAGTGATCGGTTGTGTGGCTAATTCAGCTCTGTTCAGTCAGACACTGAGTGCTCAATAGTCAAAATTAGATCAACAACCTGAATTTGGCTATTTTTCAATGCCATTAACACTGTTTGCCATTTTAATATATTTCACTTGCTTAACATATCTTGCGTCAATGTTACTTATGTTGCTTCAGTCAGAGTAAAGGGGTGAGTTCAGCTGTTTAACAAACATTATCCGGGTATATGATTTTCAAACATGACCTGAGTGAAAGCCATTTTCTTCTGGTTTGACTGTTTTATTTGTCATAGTGATTAGTTTTGTTGTACAATTCTGTTACAGCCTAAAGGGTTTTAAAAAAGCATCAACTACCTCAATGCTAAATACAGAAATGAATACCAAAATAAACAAACCTTGAATAGTCAGAATATTTGGGCCGGTGCGAGTAAACTGCTAAACGAAATGTCAACTGCTTTCTAAACCACATAACACTTACTTCCTAGTATTGAAGTGAAATGGTACCATTAGGTACCGTTTTCAGACTGGGAAGATGATGCATTTTGGCAATTTTGGTGAGTCACAACTCTGTCTCAGAGAGTACACATGTAATAAAAATGCTCTCAGTTTATCAGCCACAGGTAGATGAAGGGAAAAAGGTTTCTGGGTTTGCAGTTCCCCTTTGCAACTGACACACTGTCACAGGATACCATAGGACACAGAATTTACAAATCTCTAAAAGCTGACTTTTGCAAATTTGCTGTTCCTGCAGACAGGATTATTTTCAAGCTATGTGTTCTAATAACATTTATTAAAAACTGCACATAATAACAAGGAAGTGTGTGGTTGGAATGTACCAAAAAATTCCCATTTTTAAAAAATGGAATGTACTGCAAAACAGTGCAACTGTGAATTCCCCTAGAGCTATATCATGAAAGTAAATGAAAATAAAACCCAATTCCCTTGATATAGTGTTAAAACCAAACATATGGAATTTATCCAGTCCCACATAGTAATATGCCAGTAACATGCCAATTGAATCACAAATGTTACTGGCACACTTCCTGATACAGTATTCACATACAGGCAGTCAGCTTCAGAGGTTAAACGGCAATTTCCTTTATAAGTCTCACGATTTATGGTGACCTCATGATGCATATTGTCCTGAGTGCTGCAACACAGAGGCTCATAAAGCATCACAGTCTCTGACCACTGTAGGGCAATTTCAGATGATAGTGGCATCCATGTGACACTAAAATGAAACCGAATACAAAATGCGGCCATTCTTCCTCCGAGTCCTGTTGGCAGATTGCATTGTACGGGCCTCTACGGTACTATTGTGCCTCAAGCAAACAGCAGCTGGCTGACTTTTTGACACAAAGCGCTGGAACAGGCACCCAATTCAGACAGTAGACACTGATTACAGGGGACAAGGTAAATCATACACAGTGTTTTGTCACATGCAAACCTGTAACAGTGTTTCCAGACTTAACTATTATTAAAAAAAGATTTCACTTTTCAATTATTTTGACCCTTTAAAAAAGCAAATAAATGAACAAGAATACACTTCACATTTCTGTCACCTTTTATTATTACTCTTAAACAAACAAACTAGCCCACCCCATTCTAAATGTGTGTATATATTCACACAGAAACTACTCCATTTACAAATAGAGACCATCTTTTATAATGCTTCTTTTATAGTAATAGAAAACACGGCAGCAAAAAATACATTTCACGGACAGACATTCGGCCCACCCACATTGGGGGGAATTTTAATGAGTCAGGGGACAGGGGAACAAAGAAAATAAATGAATGAATTACTGATGATACTTGGTGTTGACAGAGATAAGGGAAGAGTCAGCTTTGTTAAAAGTCAGCTTTGTTAGAACAATGATAAAAAAAATAAAAAAAAAGAGGGTCAAATATGGATTTCTTGGAGCACCCGCTGGATAGAATACAGCAGACTACAATTACAGCACACCGAAAGAGTAGGTCACAATCATAAAGACTATAAAATCCTTACTGAGGTCTAAACTGGATAACAGGAAACTGCTACTGATGAACGACTCCAATCAAGTAGGGAATAAAATGCTGAGTCACATTTATGATATGAAATATTAAGAGTACGACTCTGCATTTAAAACGATGACAAACGGTTCGTTTGCATCCAGTGTGTTGGCATGCTGTATATTTACTGGTGAATGCAACTGAATGACAGACGGTCCACAAGACACTTTCATAAGCATTGCTAGGTAGAACAGTTATGAAATGTCCGTCCTCTCTCTCTCTCTCTCTCTCTCTCTCTCTCTCTCTCTCTCTCTCTCTCTCTCTCTCACCCACACACACACACACAC
>JBBPCZ010000163.1:16698411-16715894 GCA_037974445.1 Brycinus macrolepidotus
CTCTCTCTCTCTCTCTCTCTCTCTCTCTCTCTCACACACACACACACACACACACACACACACACACACACACACGGGTGAAAGAACCAGAGCCATGCAGTTACTGACTTGTTCCACTGCTGCATAGTTAAGTCATCGAAAAGAGTTTCGGTGTCAACTTTTTCACTTCCTAATTTTGGGCTTTACTCTCTCTCTGGCAGCAATAATATGATCTTGCTTTTCGAAAGCCAAAAGAAAGGACAAAACTAAACTAAAACGAAACTACAAGGCAACAGGTTTACCTACTTAAATGCTGCACTCTGTGTTACTACTGCTCCAGTCTGGCCAGTGGCCCCTCTCTCCGGGTGGAGGTTCCCAAAACATGACCTACATTGGGTCTGCAATTACGTTCAGTAACATGACCACAGCACAGAGCGCTCAGACTCATTTCCTTTTGTTTTTCTTTTCGCATTTCTTTTCAGAAAAAGTGCTTGTAGCTTCTGCTAAAAGCACAGTGTGTGAAACAAATATGTGGCCTATGTTTACTTCGCTTTGTCCGGTAACAGATCCAGGAACAGCGTGTGTAAACCGAGGTGGGGAGAGTCATGTGCTTCGGTATGAGGGCTGATTTAGGACATACTAACATCCTCAAAAAGAGAAACTAATGAAATAATGTCGGTCAGTGCTTCCAGAAAGGTCTGTAAACTGGGTACGAGTCCACTGTAGTCTAGTAGAACCTCGTCTTACCTGCTATGTCCCATAACTGGAGTCGAACTAATGTTTTGCTGTCCCAGTTGATGACTTTGAGGGCGAAGTCGACGCCGATGGTGGCTCTGTAGTGCTGGGAAAAGAGCTGGTGGACGTATCGTTTGATGATGCTCGTCTTTCCCACCCCGAGTTCTCCAATCACCAAAACTTTGAACAAATACTCCTTACACTCGGACACCGAGCCTCCAGCCATGCTGCTGCTGCTGCTGCCGCTGCGAGTGAGTGGCAAGGGGGGAAACGACTCGACAACTTTCCTCAAACACTTCCACTTCTCTCTTGTTCCAGAGTCGGTCTGCAGGAGCTTGGGGCGAGAGAGGGGGAGCTCAGGGAAAGACAGAAGTCCTAAAGGAGGGAGCTGAAGTCTCCCCTCTCCTCCTGACAGACAACCACCTGATAAGTCACAGGACCCGGAAATCTCCAAATCTCTCACACTGGCTCAACTGAACTCTCCCACAGTGAACTGCGGCGACCGCGGGTTATTCTATCTGGAAAGAGGCGATTTTAGCACGACCCGTGTCAATTTACCATTCCTTTCCCCCTCTTATGAGTAGGTAATTGTGTTTTTACCTTTTTTTTCTAAAAAAAAAAAAAAAGGAGAAGAAGATGAAAAAGAAATTAATAAGAGCCCCCCTCCCTCAAAAAAGCTTGACAAGTAACCAAAACGTAAACAATTAACACCCTGCAAGGTGGAGGTTCAGTCAGCCAACTCAGACAGTGCGTTAGATACAAAATATTTATTTTACAGCATGATTTTTCCTGGCAAAAAATAAGAGAGAGAGAAATAAGAAAAAAAGAAAGAAATTTCTTGGTTTGACCATGTAAACAGGTGGCAACTGTCAATTACTTTTTCACATTTAACAAATGATTCAACTCCAAACACTCCTTACACAAAAAGACTTAATATTACAATTTACAATACTTATTACAATACTTAATATTAGCTATTTATGTTTTTTTTTTCTTTAGTTGCTTCCTAATAGTAGTATATGAAATTGTACTGAGTAAATTAAGCAGTTACAGTTGCAAATTCATAATCCTACGCAAGATTAACAGGTAAATGCTACAAGTTACCACTAGAAGCAACTACCCATAGATAAAGCTTAAAAAGTGTCAATCCCAAAGAGAGTACAGATGATTTGCAAAAGTATCTGAAGGTATCCCAGATCCCATGTAATATACATCCCTTCTGCACAACAAGGGAGTTATAAGATGTGTTTAAAACTTAGAAATCTTCTCACATTCTAGTCATAGAAACATTTAGCAGTAATACAAAGACACCATCTGTGTGGAAAAAAACAACTGATGGCTGAACGTCATACAAACATTTGAAAAACATTTTCTCCATGTTCAAGCATGAACTTTTTTTTTTTTGTTTTTGTTTTACGAGACAAAAAAATAGACTTGTGAAGAACAGCAAAATGTCGTCCTTTTTTTGTAATGATCTTGGCAATACAGGAAAAAAAATCATTTAGTCTAAAATAGTAGTTTAACTATTTTAACTACTTGCTTAACAATACAATCAAACTCCTCCTCTACTTAGCTTCCCAAGCAAGTGCTAGACAGAATGTTTGACTCAGATCATTTTTGGAAATGCACAGGCTGACCTGTGGCCAGAGAAGGAAGAGAGTAGCTGACGATTGGCATGTCTCACAGGAAATCGCCCATCCAGAACTGGATGCACCGGATGTTCTTTATAAGTATTGTGTGTGTTTGTATATGTGTGCTTGTGAAGCTAGATGCATCAGAGCTAGAGTCTAGTTGTCAGTCAAGAACATATAACTTTCTTGGTCTCGACCTTCTTCTTGGCTCATTGGGGTGGGTAAGAATATATCCACTTGTACTCAGTATCCTATCAGTATCTTAAGCATAACTTAAGTGAAAACATTTGGTGCTATCAGACTTGGAGGCCTGTCGCAATTCCATCTGATCAGTTATTTAAGCTGACTTTCCAAAGTTGTTAGCTTTCACCTGTTATCATTGCATCCGTTGGGTTGAGGCAAATGCACATTTGCAAGAAAGCAGAAAACACAACCAGAGACATGTCTTGGCTCTTACAAAAACAAAACTTCTGTATCGTGCTACAACACCTTTAGATAAAATGTCATATTCTTGACAGAAGTATTGGCAGCAGTGAGCTTGAGCAGTGTCTGTCATTAGTTCAGACCTACTAAGTAAGGACAGCTAGGAAGCAAGGGCCACTTGAGGCTTGTAATTTATCAGCTGCATACAATGAACAAACAAAAGACAATTAAATTGTAGATTTAATTGCAGTTATTTATATAGCTTTTAATCATCCGCTAATATTTCATGATCATGGAAGGCCTACCTTAGTCTTGATTAGGATTGTGAGCTTCTGCTGTGTGTGTGTGTGTGTGTGTGTGTGTGTGTGTGTGTGACAGAGAGAGAATGTACCCTTATGTGTTTCACATGTCTACACAATTCTGTGGACTGTAAATGTCTATGTATATGTTTACACTGAATGTCCAAAAATCTCTCAGCTCCAAGAACAAAATTTTTTTTTCTGCAAAGTTGATCACAATGATGCCGAGCAACATGATCCATGAGCACATAGCATAATCCCGAGGTCAAAGTTTCTCACTTTGTCCTTGTTCATACAGACAGTGATGTACTGATGCAGCAAATTGGTATTTGGACTTTCAGTCTGTAATCTCTTAGTTATGCAGTGTTAGCCAGTAGGTTTTGACACAGCAACCACTTTGTGTTTTGGCATTCCAAGTTCCCCACATAATGAAAAACAGAGGCTGCTAGAACTACCTTTGAGAAAAAAATTCCAGTCGGACATTCCATTTGTTTGACATTGTTTGTCTTTCTTGCCTCTTCAAAATGACATATTCATGTGGATAAAACCAAGTAAGCAAGCGCTTGCTACCCTGCGGTGATTAACATATCGATTAGTAAATAGACAAATAAGAGAAGTGGGAGCCGCCCATTTCCTGTGTTCTGAGCACCTGCTCTCACAGTGTAAAAGAGCTCTGTTTGGGAGCGTAGGTCACTTCCTGGGGAGCGTTTGGGTCTTTGTCAGAGGCAGGGGATCCTGTGATGGACCCGCCTGATCGCAGTGAGTCCCGGAAAGGCGAGGGTGGAGTCAGGAGAGTGAGCTTGCTCTGTGCTAACTCTTCCTCTCCAGCCTCCTCTTCCTCCTCCTCTTGTACAGTGCTGTCATACAGAAAGCCATGAATGAGATCAAGTGCCTCCATTTCAGAACCCTCCTCAGACAACATCTCGCCCTGCAGGGGTAGAGGTAGCTGACTGGCTAATGGGGTATAGATGGGACTGAGTTTGCCAGCAGCAGTTACTATTTCATCGAAAGCGCTAACGTTAGAGCTCAGCGTATCCACCTGTCCTCGCTCTAGATGGTCACTGCTGTGGTCCATCAGGTGAGTAGATGAATAAGAGCCTGGCTCCCTTCTGTCCTGGGCCGTTCCATTTAGGTTCTGTGGGCGCTGGTCCCCTTCTGTGTCCTCCTCATCGAGGTTGTAGAGAGCCTTGTCGTCGGGTTGCGAGTCGTTGCGGTCTGTGTCGAGGCCAGGGTGGTACTCAGGGTGTGGGGCATGCAGGGCATTAGTTAGGGGTCGAATGACCGCCGTCTGACTCTGGCCGACCGCTTGCCTCCTCACATGCACAGACAGTCTGTGGAACACACTCGACCCCCTCCCCTGGGGCCGGGCACCTGATTCAGACCATGACACAGACTTTCCATTAGGACTATGAACGAGACAGAGACCCAACGTTATTCCCATGGGGATGTGGCCAAAGAGCAACACAGACACACAGAACAACATCACAACATCATCAGTACATTGTCATGACATCTCAAAACAGTATAATTGCTAAAATCTTCTCTAAAATCATCTCTAAGGGTTAGTCGCCCAAGCTGAGGTCCATTCAGAAGAACTAGGTTAGGACATGCTTCATAATGACTGGTTCAGATAGCATTATGAATGTCAGATGGCTGATTGTCTGCCATCTCCTCCCTGCACTGCCTTGTTGGCACTGTAAATCATGCAGAAATGAACACAGGGCTACATGGAATTCCCCTCAACAGTTTCAGATCCCTGTGGCACTCCCTGTCCAGGCTTAGTGCTTTGCACACAACAAGCTGCAGTCAGCGGTGTAATAGAGTTAAGCAGAACAGGCAAGGGACAGAGAAGCCTCAGAGCTGAAAGCTGCACTTCTGTTAGAGTAAGCAGGGCACAGACTGAAAGAGTAACATTCTTAATAACTGGGTTAAATTTTTTTCTCGGTGAAGAAGACAGAGGACGGGGTGGGGGTGGGGATTTGAGAAGTGGGTTAATATTGGGAAGGGGGACTGTGCGGGCGGGAGGTTTGATGAAAATTAGGTTTCAGGGGACAGCTTGGGGCAGACAGAGGATGATATGTGGTGCCTGGCGCTAGCAAAACGCTACATACATACTCCAGTTTGCAGCAGGGAAAAAAACATGGCAGAGCTAACATCAGAAAGAAGACTGAAATACACACATGTGCTAGATAGAACGAGCAATGCTTCCTACATGATCCAATGTGTTGATATGCTCCTGAGAAAAAAAAAATCTCACACATTCAGCATAGCCTAGCCATGGATGAGTGGAATTTCTACTGAAACACCTATTTAGACTAGGACAGTGGTCACCAATCCTCCTAGAGCTCTCCTTCCTGATTCCACTTCCAAAATAGTAACAGCTATTCAAGCATGCCTGAAAACAGTAATTATCTGGATCAGGTGTGGGGTTAGAGCTAAACTCTTCAGATCTTTAGTTGCAGGGCTGTTGACCACTGGACTAGGACTTAATCTGAGGCTAGGATTATGCCTGTTATGTTTCACAGCCATTTACGCATTTAAATGTAGAAATATAATACTGTGTGTATTTTCCCTCGAACCACTTGATCTGACTGACTGGCTGCTAACATTATATGATATAATATGTGATAGGCTGCATGACACTCACTTGTTGCTGCTGGTGGCGTTATTGTTGTTCTTCTTCCTGCGGAACATGTTGAGGAAGCTGTTGCTCTGGCAGGCCGCAGCAGCCGCCTTACCATCACCCACATGCATGCGTACCACGTCCGATGTAGTGAAGGCGCTGCGCACATTGCGCTCTGGCTTGGCTATAATGATGTACATCTTGGGTGTGAACATGCAGCCCAGGGCCACGGTGACGCTCAGACTGACCGAGAAGGAGGTGGTGATGATCTTGTAGTTAGAACCGAAGTAGATGGGCACAAAGGCGAGCCAGATGATGCAGGTGGTGTACATGGTGAAGGCGATGTACTTGGCCTCATTGAAGTTGGCTGGCACATTGCGTGTCTTGAAGGCATAGTATGTGCAGCTCATAATGAGCAGACCATTGTAGCCCAGCGGGGCCACTACACCCAAGTTGCTGGTGTTACAAATGAGGTAGACCTCCCGGATGCTGGGGTAGCTCTTGATGGGCTCAGGAGGCTCCAGCACAATCAGCGTGATCTCCAGGGTTAGCTGCAGACTGATGAGAATGAAGGCAATAACCACCTGCGCCCAGGCACTCATGAAGCGTGGCTTACGCGTGCAGATTTTCTTTTTGCTGCCGGCCAAGATGCGGGCGATACGGTTTGTTTTGGTAACCAGGGCTGAGTAGCACATGGCTGACGAGAGGCCCACCAGGAGGCGCTGCAGGTAGCAGGAGATCACAGTGGGTCGGGCAATGAGGGTGAAAGGGCAAATGTAGCCTAGGAAGATGCCCGCCAGGATAATGTAGCAGAGCTCGCGGCTGGACGACTTGACCACTGGAGTGTCTCGGTACTGGATGAAGACGAAAGTGACAAAAAGTGTCACTAGGATGCCAAGGCAGGAGAAAACGACAGCAACAATGGACTCCACACTGCTCCACTCCAGGTATTTAAGAGGGAGAGGCTGACACCCTGAGAGAGAGAGAGAGAGAGAGAGAGAGAGAGAGAGAGAGAGAGCACCAGTGAGTGGTGCTCTTGTTACAAGCCTTATTGCCTAATGGCCCCATATCCTGCGTGTTTTATTTTTTTTTTTTCCTCGTGATGTTTGATGTTTGTGAAAGTTTTCAAATAATATTTCATATGTCATTTTGCAAAACATTAAAGTCTTTCATTGTTGGAATCGGCGTTTTGGTTTACATAAGTCATTTCCAACTTCATTTGCGCTGTTTTGCTCAGATCTAATATTTTGCTTAGATCTGCCCTGATGATTCACTTGTATGTTTGTAAGTGACCCATATCTGTCAGCGTGAATCTCCTCTGCCCTGAAAGGGCCCACATATGTATTTCTTGACATTAATAATGTCATGTGCACGACCCATATGAGTCAAGAGCAAAAACAAGAATGTCACATTTGCGAAACAATCCCATTTGGCAGCAGTGATAAAATGAATGAGGTACAGCACAAATCTTTATAGCAAAGAAAATCAGTTGACTCATTTCCACAAATACTGAGCAGATCAGCTGTTTCACTATCCTCAGTGTTTTTTTATTGATAACATAATGCCAAAACTGGATGATGTCAATATTGACGTGCGACGAACATCATTTGTATGTCCAATCTAGGAGTGCGTATGAAAGAAAAAAAAAATCACATTAATGTCACTTTAACCCTGAAAAGTAAACATACTCTATGTGGAAGAAAATGAACGGAAAGGAAATTAAACGAAAGAACAACCAGAGGAAGGGAACGTCTGTGAATGAGTGCAAGACAAATATGTATGTACGTGTTAAGCTCACTGAGATGATAAAGATTTATGGCGATATGCAATTCATAATTCATTTTCATAGAGAGCCGCTCTGTCAGATCATACCACCGGCTCATTTTCCAGCAGCGCGCCCTCCTCACCATTCTCAATCTTTTTCCACCTTCTCCATACTTTCATTGTACTCTGTGCACCTCTGCACTGACCTTTTCCCCTCTACCTTTCTTTCCTTCCCTATCTCACTGTAACAGAGGCCTCTCTATCTTGGATCGCTCAGTCTCGCAGGTAATCAGAATTCCCCAGCTTGCGCGCCATAACTGTTGTGCCTGGCACATGGCTGCTGCGTACTAATGGGATTCCAAACTCACAGTTGCCCACTTCTCTCCACACCACTGCATTGAGCTGTCAAAGCAACACGCAGCTCAGGGGAGAGAGGGAGAGAGAAGGAAACTGAGTCAGGGAAGGAGAGAAGGAAGAGGGCAAAAAAGAGAGAGCAGAAGAATAGAGAAAACGAGGAAGATCTAGAGCCAGTTAACCTGATTATGTCTCCAAAATAGATAGGAAAAGAAAATATTCTTCATAGAAGGAATGTTTGGGTGAGGAGCTAGACAAGCAGACTGACAAGTTGGATTGATTGACAAGTACAATGATGGTCAAACAATGCAATGAGGCTTCTAATGTTTCCTTTCTCCATAAAAGAACAAATCATTTGACATACAGATGAACTTGCAATGGCAGCTGGGACAAAAGCAGAAAACTGAAATAGCAAGATCTAGAGTTTCCAGCATGAATTTTTCTCCTACAAATTATATGTGAAAATGTTAAAATGCAGCAAAAGAAAAGTGGATATGAAATTCATGAAGCATGAACAGTTAAAATGAAAGCACCTGTGTAGTCAGATTAGCAGATTCATTGAAAAAAATAGACTGGTCCAGCTTCTTACCTGCTAGTTCATCATCAGGCCACCAGCCCAGATCACAGGCTTTGCAGGTGAACTCGTCCTGCACATACTCATTATCTTTACAGGTAGTGCAGATCCAGCAGCAGCTCACCTCCCCTTTCCTGATCACCTACAGCAAGGAGGTCAGAGATCATGGCCTTTTAATACCCTAAATTCAGTGAGCTAACGCAATCAAAACTAGGTGCTCCTATAGAGGGACTGTGGGCAACACAGGTCCTTTGTCAGTTCCATCTTGTTTCAGCTGATGTTAAAATGGATTTGGTTGCCTGAGCGGAGGAAGTTGTTCTCGTTTTCTTTCTTACACACACTACAGAATTGCTATCTTTGAGTGTGTTACAATATACACCTATCAGCCACAACATTAAAACCATTGACAATTGAAGTGAATAACAGTGATTACCTCATTACAGTGGCATCTGTCAAGAGGCGGGATTCAGCAGCAAGTGAACAGTCAGTTCTTGAAGTTTATGTGTTGGAAGCAACGAAAAAGGGCGAGTGTAAGGGTCTGAGCAACTTTGACAAGGACCAAATTGAGATGGCTAGACAACTGGTCAGAGCATCTCCAAAACAGCAGGTCTTGTGGATTGTTCCCAGTATGCAGTGATTAGTACCTAGCAAAAAGTGCCCTAGAAAGGACAACCGGTGAGCTTGCGACAGGGTCATGGGTGTCCAAGGCTCATTGAATGTGTGTGGATAGTGAAGGCTAGAGCAGCTGATTTCACAGATGAGCTAATGTAGCACAAATTGCTGAAAAAGGATGGCTATGACAGAAAGGTGTCAGAGCATACAGTTCATCATAGCTTGCTGCATATGGGGCTGTGTAGCTGCAGACTTGTCATGGTACCTTTGCTGACCCCTGTCCACTGCCAAAAGAGCCAATAGTAAGCATCAGAACTGGACCATGGAGCAATGGAAGAAGGTGGCCTGGTTTGATGAATCACGTTTCTTTTACATCTTGTGGAAGGGTGAGTGTGTACCTGGGGTAGAGATGGCACCTGGTTGCACTGTGGGAAGCAGACAAGCCGGCGGAGGCAGTGTGACGCTCTGGGCAATGTTCTGCTGGGAAACCATGGGACCTGGCTTTCATGCGGATGTTACTTTCACACCTACCACAATACCTAAACACTTTGCAGGCCAAATACACTACTTCATGGCAATAATATTCCTTAATGGCAGTGGCCTCTTTCAGCAGGATTATGCACCCTGTCACATTGCAAAAAATGTTGAGGAATGGTTTGACGAACATGACAAGCGCAAGCTGCTGACTTAGTCTCTAAATTCACCAGATCTAAATCTAATCGAGCATCTATGGAATGTGCTGTACAAACTGGTCTGATCCATGGAGCCCCCGCCTCACAACAGTACTAAAGTTTAGGTACCAGCTACCACAGAACACCTTTAGAGGTGCAGTCCATGCTTTGATGGGTCAGAATTATTTTAGAGGTACAAGAGTGTAGTAGGCAGGTGATTTTAATGTAATGGCTGATCAGTGTATCATCACTGGAGACATAAAAACATAAAAATGACAAAAACTGAGATAGAAGGTTGTTATAGGAGCAATAACTGTAGTCTATTTGATAGCTTGATAAAAAATCAAATGTTGGTCCATATTGGTGTCCATTTTCATAGATAACAGTATATCAGGTAGTGTTACCAATCATATTTGACATTTGCCTATTTGATATTGTTAAACAAAAAGTGCCATGTAATGGAGTATGTAATGATTTAGTCATGCAGTTTGCACAATGCTAATTGGTGTATAAGCTTCCATTATTTATGCACATTAGCGTCTTAGCAACCAGGTCTTGGCTGATGAACCACATTTAGAATAGTGGGAAAACTGTAAACGAAACCATCAAACAAACTATCACTTTAAATACTGCCATCCCTACAACTAAACCTAACTTGCTATACCTGCCAAAGGAAAAGTTTAATATCTTAAGTTTTTTAAATAAACGCTATAGGTGACGTGCTAAATTTTTCCACAGCCTCAGAATGATCAAAACAACACACACACACACACACACACACACACACACACATACACACAGTACCTTGATCTGGCCCTTGGAGCACGGCTCACTGCAGACTGAGCGCACCATCTCACTGCGGTTGGTCATGAGTTTGTAATCTTCGATGCTCAGGAGACCCTCATGCCATGAGCCCACATTGATGTAGTCATAGCGACCCAGCTCCTCCACATACTGCAGATTCATAATGTCGTACCTGAGGGAGAAAGAAAGAGAGAGAACATGGGCAAGAGAGAGAGTTATTCAAGGAGAGAAAGACAGCTACGTTAACAGTCCTTTCCCTAAGGACTAATGCTGTGGAAGCTTTAGGGCTTGCAAGTGTCCATGGATCACACTCTTCATGTTCACACAACCCTTGAGTTCAGACAAGTGTCCCCATTTTGCATGGGCCATCTGGGACTTAAACTTGCAACCTACAAAGGCTGTTAGTGCCCTCACCCATAATGCTTGCACCCTTTCAGGGATAGCCAGTGAGACAGACCCCAAGGGCAGGTGTACACACACCCATGTGTACAACCAGACACATTATAGCAATAGCGAAGCTGGCAGCAGTGTAACTTCAACCTGTCATCTTCTTTGCGTGTGAAGTCACATTGACAGGAGCTGACCGCATCTAGGAATTGGAGTGGAAACAGCTGGAGCTGCAACTTCAGACAAGCAATCTGTTCTGCTCCAAACCCATTACACTCAGACACGCACCTGTGTGTGTGTGTGTTTGTGTGTGTGTGTGTGTGTGTGTGTGTGTGCACGCATGTGTGTGTGTGTGTATGTGTGGTAATGTCTATATATCTATGTCTATGTCACCTCAAACCCCACCATGGACAAATATTGTTTCCCAACTTTTAATTTGTCCCCATTTGTGTCCATATTTTGCGATTATACACTGACAAGCCACTTTATCAGCTCAATTTTCCATGTAGTTTTCCTTCATAGTTTGCAGTTACAGACTGTGGTCTGTCTCTTTCTCTGCATTATTTCTTAGTCAGCATTATCACATTTAGTAATGGTCAGAACAAATAATGATCATGTATTCATTGGGTGTTGGGTCATCCTCAGCACTGCAGTGACACTTGTATGGTAATGGCATGATATTGCTCGTGTGCTGCACGGAGTGGATTGCTCCACAAACCTCATTTAGTCACTATTCTCTTGTATTTACCTCCCAGGAGAGTCTCCATTCTCATCAAAGTACACCTCCTCTCCAGAGACTCCAGTGAAGGAGGTCTTGAGCAGGTAGTCCAGAAGCTTGCTGCCATCAATGGGGTCCATGGCCTCACACAGGCCCTCATGATCTGGGCACAGTTCCTGATGCATGTCGTGGAGCCCATGGGCCATGGCATATATAGCATTGATCACAAAGCCCATCTTACTGTCTTGGACATAGTTATCCTTCAAGCTCTCGTTTCCTGTTGGGAAAGCAGTCTTAATTAGTGTGGCTGAAAAGTTTGTTTTTGGACAACATGCTTGATTATCTTTTTGGTTTATATCTTTATCTATTTTAAGGTGTTCCAATAGATGCTGCCATCAAAACCTTCTGAACACTGCTTAGCTTTTTTTCTACATATGCATGACAGTTTGCTAAACCTTTTACACATCACAGGGTGTCCAGTGGCTTTGGTTTGTTCAGCTCCAAAATCTCAGCAATAATGAGAATGAATATGTTTTGAATGTGATATAGGTAGCAAGTTATTTCCTTTATAAATCTGTGAAATTATATCATAGATAGTCGTGTTAACCTGGCATTTACTCTGATCCCTGAGAATATTTTAAAAGCCACCAACCACTGGACACTCATAATTGACAGTAGATACAAGCAGTTGACAGCCATCCTGCAAGAAGCCATACAGCATCACTAATGGGCCTCTCAGCCATCCAAAGCTATAGTGAATAACAGCTCCTCACCTAGAATGACTATTTAAATTCCTAATGGAACAATGCAAATAGCGTTCCTGCAATGCTGCATTTGTTTATTTCATTTACCGAAAGAAGCGACACACAGCGAACAGTGAAGCATTCTGTCCTTGAGTTCCCTTAGTGAAGAATGTCATTACACACACACACACACACACACACACACACACCCACCAACCTCACAGTCACACACATGCAGGCTGGCAGCTGTGAGGGGGACCTCCACGCACGCTGTGAACACTGTGGTCATCTTAGCACATTTACGCACACACTCACATGTGTTGTGAGAAGGGCTTTTTTTCTCCGTGTGCACCAGGCATCTCTTGTGCTTTCAGTGCATGGGTCTAACCCACGAGCAGCACAGAGGAGTTGGACTGATATCTTCCATTGGCAGGCCTCTGCTGTGCATTACTGAATGACTTTGCTTGTCTGTTAAGCTAAACAGGAGTCTGTTACAGATCCCGCTTGCCAAAAGAAAGAAGTTTTATGATCAACAGAAGACCCTTTCCAAGTCCCTTTCCAAGCAAACAGACAAGGCAATGTGTGAACATAAATCGCTCTGTATGAGCAAACTAGATGACAAAGTGCTAATATAATCAGTAAGAGCTCCACAATCAACACCGACTGTTAGATTTTGAACTGCTTTGACCAATTGTCTGGCTTTAGCTTTAATAAATTGATTTGCGTTGTATGAATTTCTTGTCACTCCAAATGCTATTTCACAAAGTCACCAACATGTGATTGCATGCTCTAATGTCCTTCACAACTGTTAATCAAAAAGAGCTCAAAATTCAATATCAATCCAACTCCGCACACCAGCTCTCAGCATACTGAGGTGCTTCTTCAGTGGAGTTATTACATGGATCACAGCATCACCAAATCGCTCTCCAAACACACTTACCAAAGGCCACATCTTTTAGAGGAAAGGGAACAACAACAGTAGAAGATGATGAGCATTTAGCAATGTTGCTGTTGGATTATTCTGTGTCTAATCTATACTAGGCTTTGTGTTACTATTTGCATTTAGAAATCTGTTTTATCCAAGCACATAGCATGAGTAGTAAAATAGTAAAATCTGCCATTATTCATAGCAGGAGCAGCATTCAGTGCTTTTCAGGCACTATCCCAAATCACTGTGAATGATAGGTAATGTCATGCTTGTGCACAGAGATTCAGCAGTCGATGGGGACAGTAAGTAGGAAATGCACAGTGGATGGGGAGAGGTGAGGGACACAGTTTAGTTTACCTATGTCACCTTTTGAACCAGCCGAGACAGGGTCATTTCATGAAAGAAATGGGGGGAAAATACATACACAGTTACCACATACAATATGACATTGGAATTATACCAGGGTTTTCACATTCCAGTACTGAAGGGCCACAGCATTGCACAGTTTAGTTACCCAACACTCGGGCCGTGTTAGACAACACTGTTTTTGTTAACTGATGTCACAGAATTGACAGTTACTGTTCTTTTCCTAGCATGTAGCATATGTTGAGCTGTATAGTGGTGTTTTCACATGACTCAGAGGTACAATGTGCCAGCCTTTACCTTCCTATCACTGGTAGCATCATATAATGGGGAAGACCTAGTGAGTGTGAACTGGCAATGGATAAATTGGGGGAAACAATTTGCCTGATCAAAATGATTAATGAAAAGAGGGCACTGCCATTAGGGAATTCCATTGCCATGAAGGGGTGTACCTGGTCTATAACAATGTTTAGGTGGGTGGGACGTGTCAAAGTAACATCCACATATATGCCAGGACCCAAGGTTTTCCAGAAGAACATTGCCCAAAGCATCACACTGCGTCATCCAGGTGAAAAGATGGCCCCAGGATGTACTATGGGAAGAAATGTGATGCTCTGGGCAATGTTCTCCTGGAACCTGAGACAAATCTTTTCCCCAGGTAAGAAAAATGCACACCAACGGCCATTGTTATGAAGACAGAAAATGTGATTCATCAAACTGTCATTCATCACGATTGCGCCATGGTCCAGTTCTGATACTCATGTGCCCATTTTTAAGGTGTTTTTGGAGGTGGACAGTTATCAGCATGGGCACTCTGACTGGTCTGCTGCTACACCCCCATACACAGCAAACTGCAATGCACTGTGTGTTCTGGCACCTTTCAGTCTTAGCCAGGATTACCTTATTTAGCAGTTTGTGCTGTAGTAGCTCTTTTGGGGGATCTGACCAGATGGGGTAGCCTTCACTCCCCAAGTGCATTAATGAGCCTTGGGCACCCATGACCCTGTGGCCAGTTCACTTGTTGTCCTTTCTTGGAGCACTTTTGGAAGGTACAAACCACTGCATAACGGGCACACCCCACAAGAAAGTTCTTCCCACTCTTTAAAAACTTGGCAGTACTGTACTAGGTCCCAGCAAGACTGGAGTTTGAGAATCCAGTTTGATTTTTCTCTGTTGAACATATTAGACAGCTTGTCTTAACCTGTTTATTAAAGTAATACACAAAAGTCTTTATGGGACTAATATATTTTTTATATTTTAAAAGTATTCTACATATTATGAAAAATCTGACTTTGCCAAGACATTCTTGCTTTCTGTGTTTCAGTCCTTTAGTTTTGCAACAAGTAATGGAAGCTTATACTCTACTTATTAGCACTATGCAAACAGCAAGTCATAACAGGGTGTCATACAGCATAAGAAACTAGGGGTGTTTTTAGGCCTGGGCATCCATGGCTACAGCTCCAAATGTTGTATGAATAGCCCCTAATCTTAAATAGGCCCAGATCTAGTCTTGTGTCACCCCAACCGTTTGGATGCTTACTGATCTGTAAATCTAAATCTACCAACAACCTTGTTCTTGGCACAAGAACTTGGCACAACTTTGACCAAAGAGGGTTGATGATTATGACGTGTAGTTAGCATGTTGGCTGGCTAATTAGTGGTAATAAGCTTGTAAATGAGATTTTTCATCAAGCTACTTGAAGCTAATGAATTAGTTTAGGGAATGAGAATGTCTGAAGTTTACATCATCACAATTATAAAAGCAACGTAGTTATTCATGTTTAACTGTGTTTGCTTTAGTCCACTTTTCAGTTTGTTTGCTTACCTGTGCAGATTTTCTGGTAGTTAGGGTTCTCCTGAGGGTGCCCAGGAATTCGGCACTGGAAGCGGTACTGCCAGAACTCTGCAAACCATGGGTTCCTGCTGTTGGTGTCTAAGCGCAGCTTCAGAAAATAGTCATTAAATGACTTCACTTCCTCTGACTGCAGCTTCATAGTGATCCCTCCATCTGCTTCCTGCTCATATCCCTCCACCACTTCGTCACGATCTGCCCATCCATCACTGAGAGAGAGAGAGAGATAGAGAGAGAGAGAGAGAGAGAGAGAGAGAGATTCTGTTTTGTGGGGCATTTAAATTCTACCTGAAATAAAAAATTTAGGTCTTATTTACCTGTAATCTTTAATTGAAGTGTGATGATTTTTTGCCCATCTCTAAAATGCTTTTTGAGTTTCGATCATGTCACAGTGCACTGGTGGGTGGGGAAAAATATTACCTAATAATGTCATATTTTACCTTTGAAAATGCTCAGCTAGCTTTGATTATCTACATAATAACATGTGCCACTGAGAAATAAGTCACAGTACGGAAGAAAAATGCATTATGACTTACATTTCACATTATCTTGCTGGTTGCAGGTATGGTAAAGACTCTGGCAGCAGTGCAATCAGTAAAATGATGGAAATAACAACCCTGCACTGCTAGTGACACTTCATTTCCTGCATATCAATTATAAGCCATTTTTTCTCCTGGCTATATCATTTAAACTGCATGGTAAAGGCCTTTAGTGAGTGGAGGCAGGAGAGATACAATACATAAGTGCCTTACACTGTAAAAAAAAATAAAAAAAAAAAATTCGCAGCTTTTTTCGAGTTACTTAATTCAGCTTGAGGACACCAAAGGTCACCCAACTTTCTGCATTCATAAATACAGTTTTAAACAATATTTGTTGTTTCAACTTTAACATAGTAATTTACATTACATTACAATCATTTGGCAGATGCTTTTATCCAAATTTGGTGCAGCTGTCTACGCATTCAACCCAACATTTGAATTTGAGCACCAGCTATGTCACAGCCACCCATAACTGGGAGCCCAAGAGGAGGACCTGCCTGGGGGACTGGCGGGAAGGGGGTCCCAGAAAGCGAAACTGAGTAAAATGTTATATTATGAATAGTTTACCTAAGATGCAGAACTGTTTCATATAAAACTTTTGACTAAACAAATACGTTTGACTTTATTTTACTTTATAAATAAGCTTATTTGTGTGCTTTTATGTTTCATGCTCATCTCATTATGTATCTGCATGAGCAGATTATCTTGAAGTATTGGCTTTATTGGCTTACTTGTAAGCAGCATCTGATGGGACGTTCCCTTTAATCACAGCTTCAAATGAAATCCATGTGAACCACATTACTACATCTCCTTTACACACACACCCGCACACACACACACAAACACACAGCCCACATATTACATTGCTGTGGCCTCAAGTTCCCCATGGCCTGTCCAAAGTCTCTCTCCCCATCCCTGTATTAATGCAGAGCCTCACAAAATTACCTCCAACGACTCCAACCTAAAACACATCCCCCTAAAACAGCGGGCTCTCCACGGCGGAGCAGAAAATGGCAGAGATTAGAGGGAGCGTGCCTCGGCAGAGTGTTTCATTACTCCAATGAATAATGGATGAAGAGAGGGCCCAGGTAGAGCCTCACCAGCAAAGCCCCACATGAAGTACACAGCTGCGGTACTGTAGTAGCTACTCTGAGACAGAGCCGAGAACAGGGCTTAAAGCAGATCAGAAAAGTTAGACCTGCTGGAAAAGCTTAAATTCACACCTTAAAATGATAGTTCAGTGGAAAATCTAGTTTTATACCCTAACATTACAAGTAATGGAAGCTTAAAACCTACCAAATTAGCATGCAACCTGTATATCTAAATCACCATGTACTTGGCAAACCACGTCAAATTAAGATAAGATAAGATAAGATAAGATAATCCTTTATTAGTCCCACACAGGGACGGATCTACCGGGGTGGCATAGGGTGGCAAATGCCACCCTAAAAGAAAGCCTTGCCACCCCAGTTGGCAGCAACGAA
>JBBPCZ010000163.1:16725381-16737068 GCA_037974445.1 Brycinus macrolepidotus
GCGCTCTCTCTCTCTCTCTCTCTCTCTCTCTCTCTCTCTCTCTCACACACACACACACACACACACACACACACACAAAACACATCTGAATGCAGAAGGTAATCTTACCCTCATTTACTAGTGCATGCTCACAGCTATGAATATCTAATATGCACGCATAAGCGGATAAGCATACAGTGCAGTCAGTGAGTAATTGGACAGTGACACAGTTTTTTGCTGTTTTCTCTGTACTCCAGAACACTGGATTCAAAATTAAACAGTGACTGGAATCTTCATGGGATGCTCAGGTAAGATAAGGATACATACATATATGTAGACTAAACCAAATAGGAGACCTTTTATGCGTAGTCCTCTCATTACAGGATGGTGATAAGGAACTGGGAAAATGAACATAATCTTAAAATATCCTGAAAATCCTTTGCAGCCAGATTCTGCCTACAGTTGGTGATCCATAGATATCACTCAACGCAGAGTATCTTCTCTTATGAGGTTCTGTTAGGCCACAGCCATTTTCAGTTCCGCACACCACTGTTGATAGTCACGTCATATACAGGGTGGGCCATGGATAAGTAGCGGGCTACTTTTCCGTGGTCCACACTATATCAAAAGAAAAGAACAGGTTCTACACAAGCCACACGCTACAGTGTTTCACAGATGATGTAGTATGAGCAGTTTATTTATTTTTTTCTTTCCACTTCTTAATCTTCATTTCGTCTATCCCTAAGATTTTGTGTCAGATCTCTGCGCGCTTGTTCTTCTTGAGACTTACTGCATCTTGTAGCAAACCCTCTAAGATCAGGCTGGTGTCTTCAATGCCTACACCCTGACTGAACAGTGAACTACTATTTCTGACATGCATACTGTTTTGGCTACATCACCAAAGGATTTATGCTGATTTTACAGTATGATGGCCTGTTTTAGTAGAACTGACTCTTTATTGGTGTGGAACCTCACTGGTGCGATCCCTTTTTAATAATAAAAAAAATGAATTAGGTAGGGGAACGGGATCCTAACGCATGGTCACAACTTAGTAGTCGTGATGGTTAAGTTGTTGCCCATGGGACTGAGATAATTACGTGGTAAGGTGTAGGGACAAGATATTGCTGGATAAGTTGTCCCCGTGCCTTAACTACCTTGTTCCCACACCTTACTAAGTTGTGGCCATGCAACAGAATCCTGTTCCCATGCTTTAAGAAATTGTGGCCATGCTTTGTTTTCCTTAAGCAGGGTCGTTGAGCCCTGTACGATCCTCATGTTGATAGACAGCAATAACAGACTCAAATGTCGTATCAGCAGATGGAAATACAACATTTACAGTCAACAGCTGCAATCAACTGAACAGCATTTGTCCACTTGCTATAGACCCCTGAAATGAGAGAGTACATATAAAAAGCCAGTAATCCCTATCCCCAAGTTCCCCTTAATGTAGACGTAAATACAAATAAAATCGGATTTTAGCCTCACGGACATTACTTTGAAAATTACCAGATTACTCATAGACTGAGCAAATATTTTGTTAACAGACGTTTGACCCTTCAAGACCACTCTTTCAGCATTTTGTAACAATAAATGCAAAAACAAAAAGGTCATATTGTGGCTTTAGATGCAGAAGTACTGTTGTGAGAAATGTCAGTTTTGAGAAGTTTTAACAAAATCCAATCCAGCACAGTTCCTACTGTTTTTTTTAATATACATTGAACAGAGCAGTTGGCATGTAGTGAAATGGAAACAAAGCACATCTCTGAAACAAGAACTCCTAAAATTTCTGTGTATATATATTTACAGAAGCTTTAACCTTTCTCGTTTCAGAGATGATGAAAGTAAATAAGAAACACTGACCACTGTTAAACTGCATCTAATGGAATTACTTTTCACTGGCACACATACACTGCAGATCAGTGAATTTGGTTTGGTTTATTGTTCAGGACTAATTTGATTAATTTCTATTCATATTCAAACCATTTGAATACTGATTTACTTCATATTGTACCCCGGCATAAAAAAGAGACACTATAGAACATCTTTTTGCCTGCAGGTTTTTGGCATAAACCTACATTTCCTGAGAGGTTGCCAGATTGAATATTTAATGCTCAGCCCGCAGCATTTTTCCATGCCTCAAATCAAATGCTCTCTCTCTCCCCCCCGCCTCTCTCTCTGTCTCACACACACACACAGAAGAAGAGGAGAACAGAGTGTTGACAGGGAGCAGAATTCACCCTTTAGATTGGTGTTCCAGCGACTGCATCACAACTTATTCATTAGTGGTGAAAGGCGCCTGTGTTGGCACCCAACATTTTTAATCTCAACCGGTTTCCCTGGAAACTTGTGTGCATGTTTGCCTGTGTGTGTGTGTGTGTGTTTGTATATGTGTATGTGTGTTTGGTGGCAACATGCTGCTAAGCATTCCACTGCCTCATCGTTTTGGGCCAATGGATGAACTGCGAGCCTGGGCACTTCATCTTTTGCTTGGTCGGAACAGAGACTTTGTAGAGATTCACTCATATCTATTTAGAAATTTCCTTCATGCACCTGAGACCATGTTCAAAAGGACATTCGAAGGATAACATTTGCTCTGCTCTGCAGACCACATGCTATTGGAAGGGGCTGGAAAGAAAAGCAAACATAATATCTGGGTCACCACGCAGATAATTGTTTGTGTAAAGTACAGCGACCCATAAGGAATCTGTGCAGAGATATTTACACTTATCTCTGTAGAGACGCTTAGGCTGGAGGCTTGGATGTTCAGCAGTGAGATGTTGCTGTCCATTGTTCAGCATGTTCAACAATTAAATGTTGCAGGTCATTTATATCATTTATATCATGGGTGTGATCTCGTACAATAAACAGGTAACTTTGCAAAATGCAAAATCCTGCTCTGCTGTCCTATTTTCTATTGTTTTTGTAGTTTTGTCTTATCTATAGTCTAGCGTTGTTAACAATATGTTTCTGTTCCTATATATTTATGGCAGGTATTCTCTGTGGTATTGAGTTAAATATAGTTAAGTGTGTTCTCCCATTGGTTACAGGATGTGGATTCCTAATGTCTCAGATTAACCATCAACATAATTAGGAAGTGACAGAGGAATCAACCAATCAGGTTTTTATTTATAATAGGTGGAGCCTATATCAATGAGCCAATGAGGGAACCTGCAACTCTAGGCCATCTAAAAGTCCTAGATCACTGATTGTGAATACGAGCAGCAGCCTAACCAATGGGCTTCAGTCAGGTGGTAATCAGTGGCAGTTCAGTGTCAGGACTCTTTCCTGAAGGAGTCACTCTAAAACTGCTACATACAAGGTCTTTTACTAGCATCGTAAGAATGTGTTTAATCTAGAAAGCTATCTCAGCTAAATTAAGTACTGTTCTTATTTGCTGGGAGTTTTCTTTTTGTTTTTGCTGTCCCCTTTTGGCCCTGCCATTGACCCATGACAGCACAGGTACGATTCACCTTTATTTGTAATATCTTTGTTACTTGTGCCAGTGGAAAAGTGCCATAAATTAAAATCTGAAGAGTTGTAAATTGAAGAAGGAGAACCTCTCCACCCCCTCCCATCAGCATTGCTTTCACATCTCCAACCCCACCACCTCCCCTGTCAACAACATTTAACTTTTTTTTAAAAAAGTTAACCTCCTCCTCTAACCCACAACACACCATACCCCAGTATAAAATTGAGGGCTAACCCAATCACTAACAAATCACCTACAATCTATTATGTTGATCTGAACTTTCCTGGTAGACTGGTGTACATTTCATGGATGATTCTTGTAATGGATTGTAACTGTCATGATATTTTATATACAAATTTTTATGTTTTTTTCTCAGTTAGATTTTATTTGCTGCACTTTGACCAGTATTTGTTGATTTTTAAATTCACTTGACTATGTTTTGGAAATGCCCTGTAAATAAAGATGACTCGCAATTACAGTTCACCTTGTGCTTCTCATGTGACTTTTAAAAGACTTATAAACTTCTTTACCTTCCAATGAGCAGAAACTCTCCAGAAACTCCCCGACGTCGCATGGCCATCAGGAGACTGCGCACAGTCATGCCCTCACAGAAGCAGATCACCACGCGGGCCTTGGGCAGGCGCTCCCGCAGCTTCCTCAGCAGACGATCAAAGTGCTTCTCTCCAGCGTTGCTGTAGATTTTGTCAGAGTGAGCAATGCACAGCCCCTCTTCTGCTGCTAGCTCCTTGAATGCTTCCATGCCACTTTCACCATAATTCCCTGAGTTAAGACATGAAATTGCACATGGCTCAAATCAAGCGTTGAAAATGCATGCAACTGAAGGCAATAATGACTCAAGCAGGTTCAGCATAATTTTTAAAATATCCAAAGAGGAGGCTGGATTACCTCCTGTGACTCAACACAGTCAGAGTGGCCAGAACCCGGGATTAGAAATGGACGACAGTTCACAATGGAAGACACAAAATGAAGACAGGCAACTGAAAAAGACATGAAATGGAGAGATGGTCACTACCATTTGAGATGCAAATGGCAGTCAGTTTCAGTCTGAAATGGTCAACATGAAAACATAACATGGATAATCATTTGGCAAACAGTCACTTTCACTTGGGACTTTGAATTACCATTCAACTTCTTTCCAACACTCACTGCCTAAATTCAATATGTTTTGTGGTAACATTACAAAGAATGCTACAAAATAAAATTTGGATTAAAAGTTATTTGCCATTAAACTCTGTGATGCCACAAAAGTCATTGAGTCTCGTGCATAATTCAGTGCAATACAACTAGTGCAGTACCCAGCGTGGAGGTCATTAGTGTCAACTCTGTGCACTGTGCACTGTGGAGAGTTCTTTTAATCAGGAGAGTGAGGAGAACTGAAAGAGCTGATGATTGTATGCATAGATGTGGACTAAAGTCTTAAAGTACTATTTGATTTGAATAACGCTGTACCCCAAGATCAGCTCCAAAGCCTGCTTAATGTGTTCTCCCCTCGACTTTGAAATATCAATTTTATATGAAGTTTTATTTATGCCCACACATTTGAATTACATTTGAAGAGAAATGTGTGTGAGGCAAGGAACTGTAGGAGTAGAAAAAGCTGTTACACTTGACGGAACAGGACCAACTGGTTCAGACTGGACTGTCCCTGACTGGACTGGGCCAAATTCTGTTGAATTAGACTAAACTAAACTGAAAAGGACTGAATTCAACTGATCTGAGCTTAACTAAACCAAACTGCCCTTTACTGATTTGACCTGAACTGAACTGAACTGAATTCATCTGAACTGAAGTCCAAATTAAACTGCGCTGAAATAAAGTGAAGTGACTGAACCGAACTGAACTGAACTGAACTGAATTTGATTTCAGTTTGACTGCAGTTAAAAAGGTGTCCATTGAGGGAATAATTTCTCATCAAACTGAAATGGACCATGTAGGGATTTTTTATTAGGTGCATTAGTGAATGAAGTAGAGTGAATGAACTGAATTATATGATTTATTTCTTGTGCTATTCTCAGTAAGCGATTTGACCAAAAAGCATCCCCTTTGTTGACCTGTCTGATTGATCAGTAAATCATTTTGCAACCTGCAACATAGCATCTTCAAGTTTGTATGAAACAACATGCACAAGTGAAACATGCAGAAGAATCAAATTAATTATTTTAAAGAATTGGACAATCAGTTACAGCTCTGACCTTGACCAGTTCAGAGCGTTCCATGTTTTCTGTTTAATAGGCTGCAGTGTCCTTTTTCTTAATCTCTGTCTGTCTGTCTCTCTTTCTCTCTCTTTCTATCTCTCTCTCCCCCTCATTCTGCCACTCTCATGCTCCTTTTTGACCTTCCGACTCCGTTGTAATCTGTACTTGCATGACACTAACTGAATCTATCTCAACAATAAACTAAAATCTAATACCATCTATTTCTCTCTTGTGTTGCTATGATGACACTGGACAGTGAGATTACATCTACACACCAGGGACACAATTATGCAATCCAATTTTCCTGTCATTTGCCAATCATAGGGCAGATGAGCCAATGCCTATTGAGTCTTGGCTATTTAAAATGCTGTAGTTTGTCAGACACATAGATCTGAATCCGGCCAGGTAATTAATGCAATCAGGGACCTCTACTGTTGCTAGGGGCAACAGGCAGCATTGAAGATGTCTGTGGCAGAGGAGTGCAGCTGTTGGTGAGTATGTGTGTGTGCATGTATATGGGGCCACTTTCAATGCCGAATTCATACATACTTCCTTTTATTAACAATGCAGTTTCAAGTCTGCATTTTCATGACTTATAACAGTAAGAGCTATTGTGGGTACCCACTGGTTTTAAATGCTTGGTATAAAAAAGAAAACCAGCTGTGGAGAGAGATGTGTCTACTTTGGAGGCCACTATACAGAGGTTAAAATGAAATAACATGCAGTTTTACTGCTCTTACCAATATTCCTAATGATATTATTGCAGTCATTGGTCTACATGCACTTTATGAGCCAAAACCAACTTGAATTGAGATTCTACAGGAGCCAACACTGAAATTAAATGGCGGCATCCCACAAACATCGTGGAAGTTGACTGCCTGAGCAGCCAGGTGCCAGTTCAGACATCTGTCAGTGAAAAAAGTCTGGCCATTTAAAATTAGACAGCACAGACATCTGAGCATTTCGAAACCAGACAGTGGAGAAGCCTGCCATTTTGAAATCTGACCATTTAGAAGCCTGACAGCTTGGAAAATTGGTCAGCTCAGACAACCGACAGGTTGAAGTCTGACAGCTCCCCAATCGGAGAGTTTTGAAATCTGACTGGAATGTCTCTGAGTTCTCCAAAAAGCATGACACAATTAGAAGGCCTTGGAGGCTGATCAGTGGACACCGCGGTTACTGGTAAAGCCGGGGCTGTGTAGGCCATTTAGCCTCCAGAGACAGAACGGCAGAAGCAAGAATACATTAGCTCCCTTCTTAAATATAGAGAAGCTGATTGATTAATTAAGTCATGCTTAGATATGCAAATAATCTGAGGGATAGGGAGCCCACTTGTACATATTTAATGGAATAGAATTAGCATTAATTATACACGGACAGGGACAGAAAGTGTTGGTTTGGCTATTGTACTGAAATTCAGCATATCAAACCGCCAGTTTCATATAATACGAAAGGTCAGTGTCAGAAAGGTACACATACACACACAGAGAGATAAGTAGATGAATAGACCAACCTATAGAGAGGTAGTTTGTTGATTGATTGACTGACTGATAGACAGAAAGACTAACAGACAAATAGACATAGAGACAGATAGATAGATAGATAGATGCACGTGCACATACACATGCTCACATGCATAAATCTTAACTTCATAGAGGTATTCTCTGAATCTCTACAGATGTAAAACAGAAACGGTGTGATATGTTATGCCTTACCCTCTGTGTGCACGGCTGAAACATAAGTCCAGTTGTAATGTTTAACGATGTCCAGCATGGCTCGCGCCTGCAGCGTGTCTGAGGGCACGACCCTCAGGAAGTACTTGAAGAGGGTCTTGTCGCTGAGGTCGATGCTGGTGGCTGAGTAGGCGATCTGTGGGATGTTGAAGAGCTGCAGCAGGTTCTGAACCTGGATGGCCACGGAGCTGGATCCGGGCCCTATGACCCCCGCGATGGGCTTCTTTGTGGACGGCGGGTGGCTGGAGGGCGTCCCGTCCACACACCACTTGGCTCCCTCTTTGGAGTCGTCCCGGATGGAGATGAGCGAGTCGCGGATGAACTCGATGCTCTGCTCGAGCGCCACAGAGGAGTGCCAGCACGAGTCTCGGATCTCGCAGCCCAAGCTGATGTTGGGCAGCAGGTTCGGGTCGTTGTTGATGCGGTCCAGCGTGTGGAACATGGCCTCCACGCGCTGGATGCCGTACTGCTCGCGCACGTCGCCGCACTTGCGCTCGGCCACGCGCTCGGCGGACGGCTGGTGGTGCACGGAGAAGAGAGCGCCGATGATCACGTCGCCGTCCATGCGGGCCACGGAGCGCGCGGCGGCGCGCGGCACCGCAGACCGCTCGTGGAGGCTTGCGAGCGCACGCGGCGAGAAGAAGAGCGCCGGTAGCAGCAGCAGCGCGAGCAGAGGCGGCGCGGGCGCGCGCCACGGGCGGTGAAACATGTTCAGGCGGGCCTGCGGGGACTCGGGGCGGCGGGCGGTGCGCGCTGTTTTAACCATGCGAGCATGGCTCGGCACGAGGAAGATGGGAGAGCGTCCGCGAGCACCTGAGGAGAGAGCAGACAGTTAGAGGCCACGCGTGAGAGGAAAGTAGGCCAAAGAGAGTGCAGCACTTTAACCATCCCCAATTACCCAATCGCACACCACACAATCCCCAGCGTCAAAGGCAGACCTACAGTGATAAATTAACACCTACAGAGGCTATTTAAAACCAGCTTGACACAAATGAACACCGGGGGAGTGACATTTCAATCACTTAAATTTAACTCACCATTTTTCTACGTTTAGGAACACCGTGAGACTGATCTCAAGACTGTGACGACCGAATTAAACACTGTAGGACTGAACTGAACACTGCTCTAACTGAATTAAACACTGTAAGACTGGGTTTAATGCTGTTTAGAGTGAAATCAATATTGTTTAGAATGAATTCAACACTGTTTAGGATTAATTTAACACTGTTTAGAATGAATTAAACACTATAAGACTGAGTTCAACACTGCAATGACTGAATCAAAAGCTGTAAGACTGGATTTAATGCTGTTTAGAGTGAAGTCAACACTGTAGAATGAATTCAACACTATAAGACTGAAATCAACCCTGTGAAGGCTGAATTAAACACCGTAGAACTGGATTTAACGCTGTTTAGAATGAATTCACCAGTATAAGACCGAACTCAACAGTGCTGTGGCTGAATTTAACACGCTAGGACTGGATTTAACGCTGTTTAGAGTAAATTCAACACTGTTAGGATTGAGAATATAGGCTGAACACAACTCTGGAGATTTCCTGTTGAAAGGTCAAACATATATTGGAAAACACTGCCACTCTAAGTTGGGGACAGACCCTGTTTACCAGTGCTAGTTCTATAATTCTTTGAAAAGTTTTGAGGCATACGCCTTCCTTCTGTCACATAATGTTGGCAATAAAACTGGACAAGCAAAGATTCCCCCAGAGCCTCAAAGCGATCGGGTCACTGTAATAAGGGCACGCGCTTATTTTATTTGGGGTTGTCCCTCCAGTCGAGGCGAGATCAAAAAAAGAAATGGACCCTTTGGGGGTCCCTGTCGCCCTGCAGCCTGTTTCAGCACCGTGGACAGCGCGCACGGACACGGACACGCGCCGTGAAGGTGAAAGCAGAGCCGCCCCGAGCGCCACAACGCGCCGGCTCGACAGCAGCTGCAGCGCCTTCAGATCTCACGACGGGGAAAAACCCCAGACTGCTCTTCATCACGGCTCCTCTCTGTGTTACAGACATCAGGCTGGAGCACGCCACTGAATGCAGCCTCGATTCTCAGCAGAGCGCAGCCTACAGCAGCTACAACAGACCGAGAAAAGACCAGCCGTTTCGAGAGACTCAGTTCGACACAGCGACCGTCCTCTCCTTTTCATTCAAGCTTTTACAAACCTCGCTACCTGTAACTGAACGACCGTGCAGCTGGGTGGCCATGTAGGACAATGATTTAGAAAAAAAAAAAACGTGCTGCCTCATCCCTGGTGTTTCTCCACATCTGTGCACCAGCGAGAGGAACGCGCCAGCCCCAGTCAGGACATCTGACATCTGTAGAGGAATTCGGAGCTACGCACCTGCTGAGCCCTTCATGCATCGCCTTCCCCACTTCTGGAGCAGCCGGTGCCGGGATGTGATACTTCAGTTTGCACCTCTCCAACAGCGAGAGACACTCTCTCTCTCTCTCTCTCTCTCTCTGTCTCTCTCTCTCTGCTTCCTCCTCCTCCTCCCCCCACTTGCTCACTCGCCATTTACCACATCTTGGCAGAATCTCCACTAGACTGGAATCAGATGAAGCAAAATTACTTGATTAATAAATGTGAAAACTTCAATAATAATAATAATAATAATAATAATAATAATAAGAGTAGTAGTAGTAGGCAAGGCAAGTTTATTTATGCATTATAATATCATACACAAAGGTCATTCAGTGTGCTTTATAGAGATAAAATAATCATAAAAGCGTAAAAAGTAAAGCAAGCAATAACATTGGTATAGATCAGCTAAACTAAGGTAAACAAATGTAAAGAAAGCAATATAAAAGATAAAGTGTCTTTTTTGTGCAGTTGTAGCAACAATTCCATTAACACATGCAAATTACCAGTTTTCAGAGTAGACTATTTGGGTCAAAAGCCTTTTGACCCAGTATGGGCTTTTGTATTATTATTTTATTAGGTTTAAACACTTCCACTCGGTGATGATGAGGTGATGAGATGGTAGGAATTCCTACAGTAAAATTGAATAAAATGTATTCACTGCAACAAGAATTATTAGCCACTACAAAAACATTTAAAATAAGCGTTTGACGAATTACATACAGTAGTAACTGAAAATGTTTCAGTTATGAAGGTCTTTATTGTTGGAGTTATAATATGCAGAAAAGGTATATGTAACTGAAATGACTTATTAGCAATGGTGGTGAAGCAGGATCCTCACAATGGGGGTGGTCCGTTAATAATTATAAGAATAAAAATAATAACCATTTCATAGGACATATCCAGTTTTCTGAATACTCAGTTCCACTCTTACTTTCCTCATGAATAAAATCAACTTAATTTGTGGCACAGCCTTCATTAGGATAGTGATAATGATAGATGTTTTGAACACTTGAGATGAAGGCTGTGTCTTCCGGTGATCATTCTTCTGCTTGGCTTTGAACCATGAACCACATGTGGATGACTAGAGGACATTTTGTTCATTCTGCTCAGCTCTGCAAGTAGAAGAAGAGCTATTGGGGTGCCACCAGCCGGGCCAATTTAACTGAATCTCTGGATATAACTGCTCTGCTGTACCAAACCAGCTGAAACCTCAGGGGCCAAAAGGAAATTATTTTTGACTTGTTTACTTTTTTTCATACACACCGATTAGCCACAACATTACAACCACTGACAGGGGAAGTGAATAACATTTACTGTCTCGTTGCAGTGACACCTGTCGAGGGGTGTGATACATTAGGCATTTGAACTTGATGTGTTGGAAGCAAATAAAATGTGCAGGTGAAAAGATCTGATTGACTTTGACAAGGACCAAACTGTGATGGCTAGACAATTGAATCAGAGCGTTTAGAAAAACAGCAGGTCTTATGTTCCCAGGAAACAGTGGTTAGTACCTACCAAAAGTGGTCCAAGGAAGGATAACTGGTGAACTGGGATCAGGGTCATGGACACCCAAGGCTTGATGCATGAAAAGAGCGAAGGCCAGCCCCTCGGATCCCACAGAAGACCTACTGTAGCACAAATTGCTGAACAAGTTTAGACTGGCTGCGTAAGGGGCTATGTAACTGTAGATGTGCCCATGCTGACCTCTGTTCACTGCCAAAAGTGGCTACAATGGGTCCATGAGCTTTAGAAGTGAAGCTATGGATCAATTTAAGATGGTTGTCTGCTCTGATGGATCATGTTTTATTTTACATCATTTGGCTGGTTGGTTGTGTGTACGTGTGTGTGTGTGTGTGTGTGTGTGTGTGTGTGTGTGTTTGTGTGTGTGTGTGTGTGTGTTTGTGTGTGTGTGTGTT
>JBBPCZ010000163.1:16745886-16756941 GCA_037974445.1 Brycinus macrolepidotus
TGTGTGTGTGTGTGTGTGTGTGTGTGTGTGTGTGTGTGTGTGTGTGTGTGTGTGTGTCTGTCTGTCTGTCTGTCTGTATTTGGAGGATGGAGAGAGAGGGACAAGGTAACAAACAGAGAGAGACGGGGACAAAGTGGAAAAGTACTGAGAGCCCCATTCTTTCTGCCATTCTCACATAGGAGTAAGAAGGGGTTTAGGAAAAAGAAAGGCCTCCATGGAAAGAGAAAACAACTACAGGAACTCACTAAAAGAGCTGTGTATGGTTGTTTGTTTTGATGGGGGTGGTCACTGGGCTGGAGAGATCCTCTGAATTGTCTGGAGGCTCTGCCTGGGCCAAAAAGTGACTCCTGCTGGAGAACCTGCCTTTGGTTGGAAAGCAGCAAAAATCAATACGCATAGACACATGAACTTTACTCCTGCATCTGCCCTGTGTCCATCCTGCTGCAATTCTGATGCAATAACTAGGAAAATAAGAGTTTGTGTGAGACTGCACATATTAATCTTTTCATGTTGTCTCTTTATTTAGTAATGTACTTCTGTTTGTCAACACTTCTGCTGGCGTTTGTGTTATAGAGCAATTAGCTGAGCATTTAATGTGCAAACGTGAGATACTGTGCATATGAGTAAAATCCATGCATCTCAGCAGAACGTAACACGAAATGACTGTAAAGATTGATAACACTGCTTTGATGACTGATACTGATGTCAGCTTTAGTTCTGGTTCTGCTTTTGGTATTGCTCTTATTATTGGAGCTACACGAGACGTGATCTGATTATCTTCAAAAATAGTACGAGTGAAGAAAAGCAGGTGAAGAGATGAGGTGAAAAGAAAATAGTGGGGTGAAATGCAGTGTGTCTGGAATGGACAGCAGCCGACAAAAGAATGACATGAAAAATACGGAGGGAGTGGGACAGAGGGAAAACAAATAGAAGGAGAAAGAGGGACATGGGCAGTGTGAGAGCTGTGCGTAGTCTCTTTTTGTGCAGATCGGATTGCACCCCATCTGTTGTTGATTAATTTGATTGAATGGCTGTAGAGCTCTTGACATAAATCCATAAAGGACTTGATTTTAGAGTAGTGGGGTAAAAGAGCCCCATTCAAAGTGCAGCTGATATAATATGGCAGCTCCCTAATTCTTAGAGAATTATGATTTGCTGCAATGTTAATTTTTAGGAACGTTTCCTTCTGGTTTCTTTTATATTGGCTTGTGAAGCAGAGCTGAATACTTGGAATTAGAGCTCCAAGTAATTTCTGCCATGATCACTTTAGTAAAGCTTTGAGACTTCATTTACAAAATCCCCTTTCCTTTCTTATTGCGTGCAGACTTGGACTGCAGGGGGCGCTGTTGGTCCTTGATAAAACTTCCCCAACGCCAATGGCTTGCAGCGGAAATTTCCACAGGCTGACCTGAATGCTTGCAGAGTTGTGTGTCTGTGTGTGTTTATGTGGGGTTTATTTCTTGACACCCCGATCATTTTACACACACTCTTTGAGCATGTCAAAGATTACTGTTGCACTCTTGCAGGCTTGACAGGCTTCAGCATCATGTGGCAAAACAAGCAAATGTGTGTGTGTGTTTTTGTGTAAAGTCAGGACAAGAAAATGTGGCCTAGGCCGAGCCCTGATTTTCATCTGGGTTACTGTGCGTGTTCCTCACCGTTTGATTGTCTTATTGTGAGTCTTAAGATAATAGTAGTCTTGACTTCAGTTTTTTTGTTTTTTAATCCAAAATGCGCTAAAACCATCAAAACATTTTTCACACACCTCAAAATTAACTCACTCTACCAGAGCTAATAAGAATTCTCCTTCCTCAAGAATACCTTGTCATTCACAAAGACATGAAAATCACCTGGTAGCATTACAAGAATTGAATTATAAAACAGGAAATTCATTAATGTTTAATAGAAAAAGTGTATATTACAAGAAATTACAGTATATAAAACAAGAATGAGTTAAAAAGGCTGCAACATGCTTTTTTGGATCGATGACAATGGGTTTTTTATGTTTTATTTGATTTGATGATGATTTAAAAAAAAAAAAAAAAAAAAGATTAGGCTGCAACCTTTCCACCGAAATGTTATGATTTGTACTAGTGTAAAAGCTCTGAACCGAAGTCAGTGGGTGGGTAGTCTACAGTTTGGCTCAATTTTGTGCTGCTTAATTTTCAGTGACAGATCAGGAGGCTACATAGGTGCATAGCTGTTTGACCATTTCAGATTGTGGATTCCGATCTATTAAATGACTCAAATTTTCTGTTAAAATGTGTTTGAGGCACACGATTCTGATCAGGGTTAAATGTGCTCGAGTCAGTCATGGTATGAAATTTGAAGCAGATCTCATGTCAGTAAACATATGGTGTGAAAGATGAATGAAGAAACAAAGGCAAAGTTTTGTGAAGAGCTGGGTAGAGTACAGTTCACTCTTTTTTATAACATATAGCTGGACTTATGAGTGACAGAGAGGTTTGTGGGAAATTATTTGTCCAAACACAAACAGTTTATGAAATGTACAAGTGAACAATTGGCTAATGTGCTGCAAGAGCCTGTTGTTGAGCGGAACTGAAAATGTAAAAAACATTGTTAATGGAGCACACATGGCCGGATTTTCACCCCACTTTTAAATACCCAAAAGGCACAGCAACTTCATGCCTGGCTGTTCTTGATGACACACTCAAAAAAGGGATTTAGTAAAGTAACTAAAATACAGTAGTTTGTTGATTTGATCAGCCTACATATCCATTCCTCAACAGATCCGAGCTGTTTTATGGCACAAGGGGGACCTACACAATATTAAGCAGGGGTTTTAGTCTTATTGCCGATCGGTGTATGTATTATTTTCAAGCAGGTGCTCTTGTTTAAATTTCACCCATTCCTTTTGACTTCTCGTCTTAACTTCCCCCCAGGTTATACTGGTCCCTCTGATGGACTCGCAGTTTTCTAGATTAAAATCAGGAGATAAAGTTCTCTGATATCTTGAAGCATTTCTCTATTCGTGTTTCTTTCAATAACGTGTAATGCCCCAACACCATTTGCTGAGGAGCAGGTCCATATCGTGTAGCTCCCACCTCTGTATTTCACTGTGGATATGGTGTTCTTGGAATCTACTGCGCAACCTTTCCTTCTATAAAGCTGCCAAGCTGAATTATTGCCAGAGAGTTCTATTTTTGTGTCTTCTTCTATTTTTGTGTCCTTTCCTGGATGTTCAGAATAGAAGAAAGCTGAAGCTGAAGGTGTAATATTTCATAATTTAAGGTTACCCATGGGCGGCGGAAGCATTTTTAATGTTGGGGGGACGCAGCGCTCTACGTCTCGGCTGTAATCCGGGGGAGAAAAAGTGGGGGGGACGCGCGCTACTCTCTACATCTCGACTGTTGTCTGTGAGGGCAAAAGTGGGGGGACGAAACGAATGATTTTGAAAAGTGTGGGGGTGGGGGAACACGACCCTGCTATAATGGTTCCGGCGCCCATGAAGTTACCTATAAAAGATACTTTCAGATCACATTTCCCAAATACAAGACTATGTAGTACACGCACAACACTAGTTGTTAAATGAAAAAGCAAAGGTGTCACACAGATGGTTCATATACTGCAAAATAACTGAGGATTCAGACATTTTTGAAGTTTGTCTCTAACTGACCCAGTGCACAGGTCATCCCCTTTTGACATTCCACAGTGCGACTGAAATGTTATGAACCTGTGCCCTGATTGATTTAGTGTATCTCACATTGTATTGCAGAGTAAACCAATGACAACTAAGGTTGTGATATTAAGCAGCTTTGCTGTCTACCTGTTTAGCTAATCAGTGTCTTGGGAGGCAGGATTTTCTCACGAAAGTCAGGGCTGCGGTGATTAGATGGCAGTCAATTAGTCAATGCATTTAAACATAAAAGTGTAAGGCAAAGACAGAAGGTATGACGACTTGATTGGTCAATAGGTTGTTCAACTATATGGAAATTTTCATAGTTTCTGTTAATGAAAGCCCTTTAAAAAGAAGTGGTATTATTCTTGACTACAATGCAGCACCAGTGTAGTCAAGAATAATAGCACTTTATGGCGACTTTGGATTAAGATAATTCTACTGACAATGGCCTGAGTAGACAGCATTTTCAGCTTCAGAGGGATGCAATGATTTAGCTAATTACGATTATCAAGCATTCTGTGTAAAGGCATATAGAAATTAAAAAATTTTAGTAATGTGAATTAAATGTTGCAGTGTATGTGTTGTTAGTCTTATGTTGTCATACATATGCCAGGTAGCATTTAGTCTGCTGTAATGCAAGTCAAGTGTGCAGTTTGTTTATGTGTGACATCACAGATTTTCCACAATGGTTGAGCAGTAATCCAGTAAATATAGTGCACTTCGTAACCTAATCAGTTCACTCCGTTTTGTTCTTTAGACATCAATGCACTACAACAGAATAAGGGGCCAGTTTGTGACACCCAGCATTTGTAATCTGCATTTTTGGCTCGGGGATTGTGAAAGCATTTTCCTAGGCTTTTATTAGCTAGGACAAAATAGATATCTTGATTAACATTGATATTACAACAGACAGAAATGATCATATCTACACACATTAGGTTCAGGTGGTAGAGTAACGTCAGGGAAGATATGAAATCAGTTCTTTATTAATTTTATAGACCTCAACCGATCAATGTCCATTCGTGACGTTATAGGGTCGAGGTTCAGCAGTAAGGCAGCAAAAGCATTGAGGACATCGGAAAGTATGTCAGAAACACTTGTATTGTGTCTCTTTGTTCAGTGTTTTAAGATGTTTTGCCTTCTCGAATGCAACATTTTATTCCATGTACAACATACATAAGTGTTTTAGCTGTTATACGTCCACAGTCCAAGTTGAGTCTACATTACTGCAAGTTTCAGTCATGTTTCAGTCAGAAATGTGCCACATCTTGTTAACACCATTTCTCAGGAATGCTGATAACTTCCCGTATTGGACACAGTTTGAGGCATGGTAAAACAGGTCATATTGCACGATCTGCATTTGTTGCCATCTGTTATTGAGTCTTGGAGTAGTGCAGATAGATGTTAGTTTTAATGGGAGTTCCACTGACTTTTTATTCTTTCTTCATGATTTAATTGTTGAGATGCAAACAAAGTCTGTTTGCATGTAAAATGGTGCATTGTTGACAAACTTACCCTCTTAAATTTTGATTGGTTATGCTTATTGTTTTATTGCCCATCTTAAGACAGATATAATCCAAGTTATAAAATAATTGTTCTGTAAGGCAAAGGTATATTTTTTTTTTCAACAAGCACATGATGTACCTGTTTGTGGTCCTAAAAAGGTCTTAAAGGGGTTATAAATTCTGTTCTAGCAAAAGGTTGATCCACTGTGGATTTCACACTGCATTTTAAATTGGATTAAGCTGATTTTTGTGCTCCACTGAAGCAGTAAGCAGTGCTGGAGGAACACTGAGTTCACCAGTTGAGTCAGATGACCAAGGATCTGATCAAGCAAATCTCTCAGAGAGCTGGGCCGTATGTGAGGACTGCAGAATCAGGACTCTCTGAGGGCTCTCTGTACCAGAGCTGGTTTTCTTAACTGCATTTCAGGGGCCCCACTTGTGGCAACTTGGGCTTCTGTGGTGGCTCTGAGAATCATGGGTGCCTAGGTGAAAAAAGGTACGCTGTGAGCCGTGGCCACACGTGCCACAGTTCACACGTGTCCCCAGACACAAAGAGGAAGCCGCTGTGTTCCTTTTTACAGGCATGAATATTTATTTTGCGTGTTTTAAAGCGAAGTGAAAAAAAGGAAATTGCCACAAAGGAGCATTAAAACAGACAGAGGATTGTCAAACTGCAAATACAAAAAAATAATAAGTAAGTGAATAAAAAATGAGCTGACTTTTTGGAGATTTGACACAAATGCTTAGGTCTAACAAGCGATGGAAGCGATCTCTGGCTTTTTACTCCGCACATATACGCTGCAATGCCTTGAGGCAAATAACTAGCAGCAAATGCATTTCACATGGCTGAATCTGAGAAGGATTCCAGAGCCTGAAAACTCAAATTAGCCAGCAGTGAGCCTCTCTGGGGTTTGTTTTCCCAGTTTCTACCATGAACTTGCTTTCTCAGAAATACTTCGTGCATTGTTTTTTTTAAAACTGACTGAGATGCCCGGGCCCCCACCCGTCTGTTTTCTGAATTGCTCTGTCTGAACTGGTCATGAGATGTGAGCAGGATGGTTTCTTTCATAACAGTCTCCTGCTGCCGCTGACCTGTGTCGTTTGCCTTGCCATGGTTTCTAAGCAACGACCAAGTAAAGGCAGTTAAAGGCCAAAATCTCTGCTTGTCCTGGTGTCCAGAACAGTACCTAAACCAGCGTGTTACAAAAAGAGAAAGAGAAAGACCGTGATACTATTTTGTCTAATACTGCAGAACTATGCACAGTACAGTGTGTGCACACATGAGGTTTGGTATGCAAGTTTGTGTGCTGCAAATACTTTTAAGCTTCTCTATTGACAAATAAGATGCTTGTGCAAGCATTTTGGACTGTCCTGCACATCTCATGTAGAGAGGAATGCAAACATTACCTCAGGGGAAGTGTTTTTATGGTATTTTTTTTTATCTTTTGTCTTTATGTTTGAATGTGTCTATGTGTGTCTTTTGAAAGATTGTTTGTGTGCTCCAAAATAACATGTACATGCCTGTGCTACATAAACATCTCTGTATTTCTGGAAACAATATAGAACATTGTGTAATGTCAGAGGAGGGCTTTAGGCCATGGTGCTCTGGGAGGAAGAGGCCAGCAGGAGCCCATGGAAGTGTAGTTTACAATGGAAAGATAAAACTAAAGAATTGGGAAAGTGGGGGGAGCAGAGAGTGAAAGAGAGAGAATAGGAACAGTTCATGGTGCGAGAGAGAGGAAAATTAGAGAAGTTAAATGCCTTAAGCAAGAATTTCATAACCTGGCTGTTAAAAACATTCATATCACTGACCGCTAGCCTTTCTGAGTAACACACAGGCCATAAGCCAAGCTGGTCCACTGTTACAAAACCAAGGCTCCTTTTGGTTTTCCTTGGGCATGACATGCTTATTTTATTAGCTGATGATAAGACAAAGTTTGTTTCATCCTAAATGGTAAAGAAATAGCAACAGAGCCCTGTGCCTGTGCAGTACCCTAATTCTGAATGCACACACTCATGGTCACGGGCAACATGCTAATTCAGCCAAATATTATGAAACCATGTTGCTTTGGTTTTCCTCGAAAAGGACATTTGATACCATTGATTAAATGTTTATTTATTGGGTAATACCATAAACCTCTCCCAGTATGGAGAAGTCGGTTGTGATTGGCTAAGGGACCATCTCCTTATCCATTCGTCCTGTCTTTGTGGGAAGTGGCCTGCTTTATGATAGTGTAAGTTATATTTGAGTTTGGACATGCACCAGTACAATCAAACAAACGGCCTGTCATGCGGGTTGGTGTGTTAGAGCTTTCTGTTTCTAAAGGACGTAGCTTTTTCAAATTACAGACTGCTAGGAAAGTTCCAGCAAGAGTGAATAGAGCCAGTGCAATGGTTTGAACCAGTAACCTGCCAGCAACCTACATTTAGCAACATGTGTCACGCACAGACACTTCTGAATCACTTTATGCGCTTTTAGGGAAGTTGGTTGAGGAAAAGCTCTGCTTTATTCCTCCTCTGGCTCTTCTGAGACTTTAGTGAGACTTTTTGTGTGCATGAGAGTCTGTATCTGTTTCTTTGTATATGCGTGTCAGGTGGTGCTGTTCTGAAGTTGTGTCTGTGTGGCAGACAGGAGTATGGACACATCCGCCTGTATTTTTGGTGATTGTTCCATGGCAATGTCAGCATAATCCCATCTCTGCCCGAGTCAGCTATGTGGTCAGCTGTCAGCCAGTCTTCAGATTCTCATGTGACTTCAGCTTTTCTTTCAGCAGATAAGCCCGCTAAGCTCTCCTCACAAAGCAGTCCAAGAGTTTGTTCTTGGCCATTGCAGTGGCTCTTTCCGAATGGTATTTCTTAAGATATGAGGTAATTAGGAATGTAACTGTACATACATATTTACACTCCTGGGTCCCCCGTGGCCTATATTCTGCAGGTGGGTGATATGACAAAAATATATCACGTAGGGCTAGACTATATGAGATATAAATACTACCACAATGGTTTTAGGCCACATCAGGAACTTTTGAAACCTTTTCTAAAGCACTTTTGACATAAGTGCCAATTAGAGCTCTTAATGCAGAACTCAGTGCATGTCAGGTCTCTGTTTCAGATCTCAGAACTGTGTTGGTATCCTATGTATGTAATAAGTGGCAAACTGAATGGGATGAATGTATTAATAACAAATTGCATGAAATTAACCCTGCAGCTAATAAGAGACAATAGTTTTCTTTTCAAACTAGACATGATCAGATAGTCTATACAAGATGCCATATTAATCATGTTTTTTTATTAAAAGGTGAAGAACCCCCGTCATGTCTGTTTTGTAATATGGCCTTGTCAGTGAAACATATTTTACTTTGTTGTTCTGCTCTGAGTAACACAAGGCAATGATTTTACTCCCGAAGTAGCCTGGAAGATGTTTTTAATAAGGTATAACCACATAAAGTTTTCAAATTTGTATCAAATATACAAATTTATTTAGATTATTTATTTATTTTAATGCCATATGAACAACCATTGTTGTTGATATGGCATTAAATAATTTCCAACAGACCTGGAATTTTATTCCACTTATATAGTCTACAGGCATAACAACTATACCATGTTTTGGGCTCTGGGGGGATGATGCATGTGTACTTAATTATAAATATTATAATTCTCAAACATTAAATTTGTTGGAGTTTCTATCCTGTTCCTGAGTCAGTGCATGCACCCACCCCCACCCCCCCCCCCACTCCCTAAGAATTTTTTATGCATCTGGCTGGATTTGTGTCTACCTACAGAGTAGTTTGCTTAGCAACATCTTTTCACTGCCACTTCAGCTGGCGTTCCAAATGAAAAGCCAACTACATGAATGCATTTCTAATGGTTGTACACTATTTTTGACACAATATTAAGTGTGATAGTGTGCAGTTTATGATGCTGCCTTTGTGTCTGTGACAGGGAGAGAGCCATTAAAGAGAGAGAGAGAGAGAGGGAGAGAGCGAGAAGCGAAATACCAAAGCGAGTCTAATGTCAGCGTCTTACAAATATGTGACAATTTGTGCTCAGTATTTATGGTACAGTCATTTACTATATGCCATGTAAAACAAACCGCAATACACAGAGTACATTCAATATATCACCCACCCCTATTTTCATGATACTTCAAGCAATTTTTGAGATACACCAATTATTATGATATTATTTTATTTTTTAAATCTGATTAGTGGGAACAAACAAGAAAAAACCAATGGTGCCAAGTAAAAAAAAATACTCAAAAACTGTCCAGATAGTGATTGTTATAGATTTATCTCCACACTAAATCCAATTAAACAAGCCTAATGATGCTTTGCTCGTAATCAAACATGCAGCTGGTCAGTGTTATGTGTTTTGATGTAACAATATGCTTGGAAAACTATAATATGATAGTTTATGACAATCATGATAAGTTTCACCATATTGTCCAGCTCTAGAGATAAAAACTGCTTACATTTTGTTGCAGGTAGAGAAATTATTTTATAAAAGACAAAGAAGTATCAATTTTTCCTGTGTCTCAGTTATGTTTGAAAGTGAAAAAAGCTGAAAAAAGCTGGCAGAACAGTTTTGAACCATACAGAGTGTAGATTGAATATAAATATAATTATTTACATAACTAACCATTTTGTTATAACATTAAAAATATTATGTAACATGGATTCAATACATTGCAAAAATAGCTCTAGCCTTATAAGTGTAAATTGTGTTTTTGACTTGTAGCTCATGTGTCCTTTTCTTAGTGATAAGGCAGGTTACTTTAAATTCCATGAAAATGATAACTTTTAGTGTAAGTATATAGTTAGTGTAAGTATACGTTGAGGCAGTGTAGTTGACAAGAAAGACAACTGCTTCATTAAGCTTGTTACAATGAGTTGATCAGTAATGAATAATGTGTTAAGGTGGATCATATGGGAGTCAAATTGGGGTCAGCATGAAATTCTAAAAAACCCTCAGTGTTCCTGATGTTTGAACATGTTCCAGGCAACTTTGGCAATTTGAACAGAGGATCATAAAGCCAATTTATTTGCACCTTACCTTTTTGCCTGGACAGGATTACAGTGAAGTTTAAAGGATGTGTTTGGAAATATGTTGACTGTCATCAAAGACCGGAAAACCACTTTATGGGTCATTAGATATGCTCTGTGCCCTATGAGCCTGTTTGTCATCCTCTGTGCTGGTCTGTCTGTGTCCATGTATTTTTATAGTCAACAGCTTGGTTTTTATCCAAAGCAAGAACATTATCAGGGAATTATTTAATGAAATAAGTACAAAGAAATATTTCTGAATATTTGTCCCATTGAAATCATAACTTTTAAGTGGAAAAGGGAGCTCAACTTTTTCTGTAGGCTTAGGATGAAGGGCCTCTACCAAGAAGATCCCGTTATGTAAGTCTTAAAAATAGTTATATTGATAATTAATGTTGCATTTTGATTTTATTGCAGTGTATTTATTTTACTGTGTACATGTTATATAGCTGTACTGTAACTGACACTTCTTGAAAAATATTTTCGCTGTGCCCACTGGTTTCAGTTACTTTTGTGTGTGCGTGCGTGTGCGTGCGTGTGTGTGCGTGTGCGTGTGTGTTTATATCTCTGTTTGTGCCCCTTCTGACTCTAATGCAGTTAATGGCCAGGTGTTTTTGCTTCTGCTCAGTACAGATAGTACTTTCAGTTGGAGTTATGGGCTACCCCACCCTCTCTGGCTTACTCAATAACTCTCATCTGTGTGTGTGTATGAGAATATGCAAGTGTGTGTGCGTTGTCTGGCCATGAGTCCAGAGTCTATTTATGCCAGGTCTTGACCTCTTCTTCATTAATGCAATACATCATGAGAGAGAGGTGGGGTAGTGGAGGGGTGTTGGGAGGAATGGGAGGGAGGGAAAAGTGGACT
>JBBPCZ010000163.1:16765785-16808171 GCA_037974445.1 Brycinus macrolepidotus
GCAGACTGCTATGAGAGAAGGATAGAGGGAGAAAATGTAGTATGTGAAGAAACTTCGCCAAGAAAGGGGGGAGGGGTACGTACCATAAACCTGATGTAACGTTCTTGTACAAAACAAACAAATTTTCTAGGAGGAAACTTATAAGTAGAGTACACAGTCCTCCCGTTCATACACCCATGACTGTGTTTGTGTGTGTATGTGTATGTATCCAAAGTTTTATTTAATGCTCTTAAAAGCTACTTCACAGGATGCTGTAACATGAAATGGCTACAAAAACTTTGCGTTATATTTGAGATGTTGCTTTATATTGGTTTTAAGGGGAAAACATCATAAAATGTATTTTTTAAATACATTCATAATAGAGCCGTATATTCAGGGTGTTGTAAGGCAAAATGGTACCCAACGAAAGCTTAATATTTTGACACCTGGTTTCTATCACCAGTCTAAAAATCCAAGGCTAAATATGTTTTCTTGCAATCCACTATTTTACAGATAAGCACTCTGAATTAGTTTGTTTACATCTCTATGATTTAAATGATGAATTTTGGAAAATGAGTGGATTTCCTTTTTACCCCTCCATGATGTAGGGGGTCACGTATTTTAACTAAAAACCCAATACACACTTATAAAGCTTATACAGACACCCGGGTCTCAGACTGGGGTGAAAGGAAGATGACCATCTGCTGCTCCAGTTGTCCACTGCTTGGATGGGTGCCCTTCATTAATGCAGTGTGTTTTCAGATCACAATCATTGTGTGTAGGGGGGTGGAGGTGTGCGTGTATGCGACCGTGGCCATGGTTCATTGTGACTAGAAGGGCTTCTGCTGGTGAATGCCTGTGCATGTTAAGGGCTTCATTGTCTAAGTCTTTCCTCTCATAGTCCCATAGGTCACTCCTGTTGCTCCTTGAGACTGTACAAATCCTTGCAGCTGGATAGACACAAAGCACATGAAATAGAGTTTTAAAGCCTTATATTAAAGCAGCAGATAATACCGTTCAATGACCAGCAACCTTTAGAATTTGGAGTCGTTGCCCAAAGTAACTGCCCAAAAACTTCACATCCTTAGAATGTATTTACACATATGCCTGCATGGTATCTGGTTGTTTTAACAAACATGGAAGTAAGACATGCTGTAGCCTGTGTCACTTTTAACTCAACTTAAAGTTAGTCTGAAGTGTCAGCTTGATTTCCTCCATTATTTTTGACTAGTTAAAACATGATGCAGACGACCGCTAGGCAGTTGAACTTTGCATGGTTCTAATAGTTGGACTTTGTCGGCCGAACTTTTTTCCCAAACTCATGTTTACTGGATTCACTGGGCTGTGGAAATAAACATAGCACAGCTCCAGCAGCTCTATGGTTAAATTCACAAGAATTACCATTGACCCAAAGCGGTGGTTGGATCAGCTGAGCTATTGCAAAAGCTCCTACAAACATTAATGCAGCCTAGAGAGTTTGTTTTCCAATGTTAATGTTAGAAATTTAGTAAGGGGATGTAATTAGCCTGTAATATTAGCTAGCCACTTGAAAGGCTAGCTAGGTGTGTCCGAACCAGGGGGTCTGTGTCTTTCACATTATCGGGCGTAATCTCTTTCACCTGAAGAATAATTTGGGAGGATATTTACTTCGTGTACGTGTCTGTATTAATTAGCCGTATTACTTTTTGTTCTGTGTTGTTTTTCTTCAATACATTTCAGGTAAAGAGTCTTGCTGAAACTGAGATAACCTTTGACCTCTCACTCAGAACTGAGCTTGTCTTGCACGTGGGTTCATGGCTACAGACATGTCACCGATTAGTCACCTCTCACCCGTGTAAGCCAGTTTATAATGCAGGGTGTTTTAGTCTCCTAGCTAGTCACAAGTCTATGCTTGACCATATGGCACCTCAAGTATGGGTTCCGCAACAGATGCGCCTGTGTGTGTTTGTGCATTGTTTTTAGGGGTCTGTGTATGTATGAGAGAGACAGAAAGAGCTGAAACAGAGTGCAAAATAGACACATATTTGTAAACTGGTCTAAAGTGGAAGGTTATAAATAGCATGACACATTATTCTCATAGCATCTAATGAGATCACTCAGTCACCTTCAGAGCATCACAGAGCTAAATGACTGACATCATTCTGCTCAGCTAGTGGGCTATTATTGACACCCACCCCGCACAGTAAGTGTTTTTGTTAACAATGTTGCACCTTTTTTTCGGCCTGTTTTGCAACATGTTATTCAGTTGGGGAACTGTGAGCCCGCAGAACCTGTTTCTCTTCTTCTCTTATTCACTGGCTAGGATAAAAGGATAAGGGAGGGAGGGGGAGGTTGAGGGAGAGATGGGGGGGCGATATTTGGCATACTTCCTCATTTTGTCTTCATAAATAACTTTAACCTTTAGTTACCTCGCCTGTTCAGTTACCCCCACCCCCTATATTTTCCTTTTTTTAAACCATCTTCCCCTCACAGACACAGGCATTTTTGAGTGTTTAACAGAGAGGGAGCCCTCATAGCAATGAATTATGTTAGTGACACAAACAGATACTGAATGTGAGAGATCCACTATGGTTTTGTTGTTCATTCGGTCTGTGTACAATCTGTTTTCTGTAGTCACTTGTAAACTAAAGAGTGTTGATTGACAGTTAATTTGTGCATTTCATATCATTTAGGCCTTTATACCTATCTGCCCTCCTGTTTCATTTACTATTAATATTATTATTATTTGCTGTATTTTGTTGTTTTTGTCCTTGCTTACAGGGCTTCCTGTCCTCCACAGAAGTGTTTTGAGTAGAATGACTTCTGGGAAACATGTTGATGAGCAGCGCTGTGCAGCCCACGGCTTGCCATTTCTTATTCCGTTTGACCATTTACAGTGTGTGATCCGTTTTTAGTATCATGACGTTTTTGCAATCAACAGACAAAAAATTGAACATTAAAAACAGCTTCATAAAATATCTACAGGTGAAAATTTGTATCAGACTTAAGCTTAAACTGCCACACACCATCACACACTGCAGTCTTAGTCTTGCTATATTTTCTATTTTTAATTAATTTTCACCCATTTCCCATAAAGTTCATTCATTTCAAAGCCTTATCGTAAAATATATGTCTCCAATCAATTCAGGTAAAGCCACATCTCTGTGAACCTCTGCCCTAACGAGTCAGTGGCCTGGGAAGAGAACAGTAGTTGCTATGTGACCACATGCATGCCTGATCAGTTGGTTTGTTATCTAGAAACAGGAGAATATGGCACAAGATCTAGCAGAAATCTGAACCTGAGTTCCGAGTTACAGAGCTCACTTCTGCACTGCGACTTAGTACCTCTGTATTGATCTGTTCATTTACTGATTAAGGACTAAAAAGGAAAAGTACTGACATAGATGCATCAGTACAAGCCTAGGGGGTATAGGGTGTCTATCTCCTTCTCTCTCTGTCTTTCTGTCTGTCTGTCTGTCTGTCTATCTGTCTGTCTGTCTGTCTCTCTCTCTCTTTCTCACTCTCTCTTGCATGTTTATGTATATATGTGTGTACGTGTATGTGTGTGTATATGTCCATGATTCTGTCTTTCTTTTTAAGCCTCTTTTTCTCTTTCTTTCTTTTTCTTTCCTTCTCTCTATGCCCCCCTCTCCTTTCTTTATTGGCTTCTCTTTCTTTTGTCTTTCATGCGTCTCTCGCTCCCTCTCTTTCTCTCTATGATTCTCTTTCCCTCTCTCTTTCTTTCTGTCTCTCTCTTTCTCTCTCTCTCTCTTTCTCTCAGTCTCTCTCTCAGTTTTATGGGTCTGTTATTAATTAACTGCTAAACAAACAGGGTTACAGTGGTGAGTATATTTTTAAGGCTGCTAGTCTGGCCCCTGGGGCTCCCAACTGCTCTACTAGAACGCATAGCAGATTTCGTAGAGCAGTTTTGCTGAGATGTGCAAGTACTGTAAAAGTGCCTTTTTGCTATCTTTAGGTGCATTTTTGGTCTCTCTCTCTCCCTCTCTCTCTCTCTCTCTCTCTCTCTCTCTCTCTCTCTCTCTTTGTCTCACACAGACACACACACACACACATACACACACACACACAAACATATATACACGCATGAATACAGACCTCTCATTAACACAATGTTAAAGCACTGTTTTTCTTCCTGTGAATCCATCAGTCTTCTCTAACTGGGTTCAGGGGATAAACTGTCTGTAAACACAGTGGCATGGTTCAGGAAAGTGTAGCCTAAATATGTGTAAATACATGGGCGCAGTATTATATGCATGCATGTGTGTTCTGGCACACGAGTCCCTACTACAGGGTAATTTTAACTGAAATGCTACGGCTTGTATTGTGGGCCATGTACACATTTGCTGGATGTATGACTGTTGGTTTGGAGTCATGATATATGACCTGTGTTTGACTAATGATAAACTTGGAGTGTGAGTGTCTTTTGTGTGTGCATGTGTATGCATGCATGCGCTGACATGCCAATGTGTTTTATTTTCCATGTAGGTCAGATTTAAATAACTTGAGCTGCTCTTTTTTGGTGAGGAGAGAGAGAGAAAGAGAAAAAGATACGTCTTCATGAGTACCCTACTTTAGCCTTTCGGAAAAGGAAATTTAAAAGGCAGTTGTGGCAGGAAAGGAGGAAATAGAAGTGTGCTCTGTTTGTGTTTGTGTCGGACTTAAACATTCATTTTATAAACAATAAAATATTAAAAGGCCGCATTCTGACAGGCATGGCACTGGGCCCTGGGCTGGATGTCTGGTCTTGGTCAGACCTAATTTCATATTGATGAAGAAAGAGGACATGCAGAAACCCTGTTTAAATGGGATATTTTAGAATTGCATTTAATGCATAGTTCCATAGCAAAGCTAATGGACCTAACAAGTAATGCATGCTTATGGCTTCTAGTTAGCATTGTGCAGACTGCATGCATTTTAGATAGACTTGCTTATGTGGTTTCTAACACTGTATGACTTAAAGTTATCTATAACAATGAATATTGTACATTGTATAGCTAAAAAGTAACAACAGTCACCTTGAAGCTTTCATTTTTGTCTAGGCTTTTGCCTACTTTTGTAGACATACAGTCTGTCATTCAGTGCCGGAATCTACGTAAGCTAGTCTATTTGAAATTACTTAACAACTCCATCTGGTCCGTGGCAAGTTCATGATGATAACTAAAATAACTTTATAGACTCTAAACTAAAAACTAAAGAAAACTTCAAACACCAAACATTTTTTGGCTCCTTGATTGCATTTGGAGTAAGGGCTAAATTATGCAATTTGATTATTTGTTTAACTATAGCTTTAAATTTTCTCAAAATCCAACTCTTCAGCATGCAAAGATTTTTTGAAAAGAAAATCAATGATGAATCTTTTTCTCACGTTTTCTCTTAGTTTGTCACTCTGTCACAAAATGTTACTTAATGAAACTTTTCCTCTGTGTCTAGAGACTTATTATTTTGCTATAAATACTAATGAGAGTGAAGAATTTGACTCTGGGCCTTAGGGCTGGACTACATCTTCAATAGCTCGTTTAGCTGCTATGGTACTCAGAGACAGAGAAAAACGAACTTAGCAGCTTTCCTGATACAATATGAACATTTATTTACAGACTTAGTATAAAACACTGAAATAACTCAAAGTTATTACACTCGTGATGGAACTGAACTTGGACCCATAAGTTAGCAGTGGCCCACCAACAGTAGGTCGGCTAAATAGATTGTGAAAACATGCTGCTAAACAAAGATTCTAAAAGTTTTACTTTCTGAGCGTACTTTTTGCATCATTGCTACTATGTAGGCAAACAGATCCAACCAGAATCATCAAACTCTTTATCTCAGATAAAGTTACAGCACATCTGTCTCTTGGCATCTTTCTGTCTATCATAAAAACAAATATATATAAGACTTCTTGTTACAAATTTAAAACTAGAATCTAAAATCTGCAATGATCAAACATAATTTAAATCATTGTCAATGTAAATATTTGGTGTTAGAGGGAAGTATTAGGAATAAGCACTGGTGGGATTTGAAAACATCAATGAGTACTCAAAGCATGTAAAACACAGTCCAGGCCTAATGGGCCCACAAAGCCCCTTATGATTTAAAGTCTTTTGATCAAGTGTGATAGCGTTATTTCCCCTTTAATCAAGCAAAACATGCTTATTTCCTGTCAACCTCTCAGCTCGCCTTGTTGATCGTCATTTAGTCCATCCTGTAGCCCATGATTAGCACATGTCTATTAAGATGTAAAACATGACTCTATCCAATCTGCATAAAGCCAGATCACTGACACTAGCGAGCCTCTGTTCTTAGACTTGTTCTTTCTGAACCTGGCTGAAAGAGACAAGGGTTTACATGGATTTATAATGCTCTTACGATATTACCTGTCATATACTGGCACAGTAACTCACTTCAGCCTGCCAGGAGATGTAATTATGGCCTTGTTGCTGATTGACAGAGGGTGAGAGAGCACATCAGACAGTTGCCCTACCAGTTTCTTATCACAAGGGACTGTATTAGGAAGAGCAATTAGTGTTGTTCAGTGTGATGAGCTGGTGCAAAAGTACCAACTTGCAGAGCTCAGCAGATTCTGCTGCTGTGCAGGTTACAGGTTGCCATATCTACAGCACTGTAAAGAAGTAAGCCAAACAGATAAGCTCGGGCTGGAAGGCCTTGTAATGCTGTATTAAATGTTACTGTTTCATAATGTAACTTCTTGAGTTTTGTATTGGAAATTTTGAACTTTTGTTGAACTTCTGTTTGTGGTGAACCCATGTTAAACTTGTGTTAAACATATATTCACATAAAGGAGATTCTTAAAGGACTTACAGCGTACTTTGGTGTGTGATTCTAAAGCAGAATTTCCACGACAGTTTACAGTAGTTTAATGCTGTATATGGCACAATACATTTCTTAGCTTTAGTTGGTAAAACTACATTTACATACAGTGGCATTTACATACAGTTCTACACTCCCTATCAGTTGCAAGAAAGAGACCTTGACATCGTCCCACTGACGTCACTTTTTTTGATTGCAGTGAAATGTTATATCACAGTAACGCTTTTCACCAAATGGATGGTTGAACTTTAGATGGTACCAATGAGTTGTGTCCACTGTCGAATAATCACATGTTATACTCGGAAGTGATTAGCTTATTGGCTTTCACATTTTTCATGCTGAAGATTGGAGAGGCAGATGTTTGCTTTATTGTGTGTGTGTGCTTGTGGTGTGTGTGCCTTGTGGCCCATGTATTGCAACAGCTCTGAGTTCTCCCTTTTAAAATAACATCCACGGGAACTTTTGGCTTCCTCACATGCAGAGCGTTCTGTAGGCCTCCGCCTATTCCACTGGCATTCAGCAACTGCGTGTGCAGGCTTTGTGCAGAGCTGGAAGTGTAGTGATAGACTCACAAATCTCTACTTGAGGAACAAATTGCTCACATACATTTTCCACTTCTGATCTAGGAAAAGTATAAAAGTATGTCATTTTAAATGACATGTTAAAGAAAACATTTTCACTTAAGACAGCTAACCTGGCCAACTGGCCTACAAACAGAAAATATAAAAGGTAAACACTTATTTTTTAGTAACATGACAACCTAAGTTACTGGTTTGGTGAAGTGTAAACAGCAGTTATTTATGTTCTTAAGTATGAGCTATTCAAGCACTAGAGTTTTTTCCACCTGAATTTTAGCTAAATTTAATGTATTCTGTTTTTTTCCCAAAAACAGAACTACTTCAGAAAAGTATAAAACTTAAAAAGTTCCCCTTAAATACAGTAAGGACATAGAAACATGCAGTGCGTTAGTGCTGGCCTCTCCGTTAACTTTTGTGAGCTAGTGTGTATTTTGCTCCATAGTCTTGGGAGGCCTTGGGAGTGCCGTTTCCTCTGGTGTGTGTGTGTGTGTGTGTGTGTGTGTGTGTGTGTGTGTGTGTGTGTGTGTGTGTGTGTGTGTGTGTGTTTGCGTTTCTAGTCTGCCGCACTTCTCAGGAAGACAGATGCAAGGCTGGACTGCTCCAGTCAGGCCCGGTTGTCAAAATTCAGGACCCGCAGCCAAGTAACATTGGCGAGGGTGGGTGTAAGGGGAAGGAGAGGAAAATGAGGAGGGGAGGAGAGTGAGGATGGAAGGGAAGAAGAGTGGACAAGCACAGATTACTAGAGAGAGGAGCTGTGGACGGAGGATGTGAGACTGGAAGAGAGGAAAAGGTGGACCTGCTGGAGAGCCAAATGGCCAAACAGGCAGGGTGACGAACAAAGGCTTATTGAGAGTGAGCCAGTTTTTAATCGGTCACTGAGCAGTGTCCTGACTGGTCTGAAACTGGGCCGTTCAGATATCATTCAGATATGACGTAGCAAAATTAAACTGGTAAACATGGTAGATACACAGAACAGGTTTGTTGTTGGAGAAATGTGATGGTTAAGCAAATAAAAAAATCTCATTTACACAATTTTACCCTTAACATGTAATGTCTGGTGCTTCTTTTATCTTTCCACTGGTCCTGCAAGGTTAGCCACCCACCGGTTAGCACTGTCAAACTGCATATGTAAATCATCACAGTCTTGCCTCAAATCACCTTCTGTTCAAGTAGGCTCAGTTAGACTTGTCTGTGTGGTTTCTGACACTACACAACACACAACATGTATAAATGTATAAAAATACCAACTTAAAATACCAACTCAGGCTTTAGATAACAATATATTGGAGAATTTCACCGATTAAAAAAATCTTCAGAATTCAGTCACTGAGGTCTATTGTGATGTTTTAATGTGAAATGGTCTATGGTAGATAAATTAACCGACTTTGATTATTTTTTAGTGGTATTGACTCATTTGTGAAGTCTATTGTGCAAATTTAGCCAATTTATTTATTATCCAAAACAACCAGGGACAATACACATTTTATGTGTAATTATGATAGCAAAATAGTCTTAAACGTGTGGTATTTTGCTTTACAACAGATTGTAATAAAAATATATTTTAGGTCAAACCGTTATCTTAACACTGTCATAAAACAACTTGTCAGACATCAGACACTTTTTAACCTTTTGATGTACCTTTTGACCTTTTAGAGACATTGAATACTTCAGATGTCTAGTTGTGTTGTGAAGAATTCTCTATAGTGGCACATTTCACATCAAACTATGCTGAATGAATTTGGGGCAGAAGTGTTGATAAATATGTGGTATTCTTCTTTAACAGTTTTTGATGTTTGGTCGATCTTTGGCTTTAAACAGATTCAACGTTCAAGTTACCTGATTTTTCTGCTTACTTTAACAATTGCTTAAATTATGCATCCCATTTATTTGACTTCTTACTGATCCAGCAATAGGGGATTCTTGCAATTCATACTGTCCAGCGTCTGAGCAGTCAGTGAAATTGTCCTCATTCATGGACATGGCATTTCAAAGCATTTTGCTAGACTTCATTCTGTTGCTTCAAGGACCAAAGAGAGTGTGTGTGAGAGAGGGACAGAAACAATGGAAGAGGGGTGGAGGGCCACTGAATTGGCAAGTTCATACACTTTGAACTTATAAGAGAGAGAGAGAGAAAGAGAGCGAGACTGAAACTGCAGGGACAACTTGTATGACTGTATGGTGTTGAATTACGCCTTCCTCTAGACCCTTGTTGAATTGACTTTAAAGAGACCCTTGTTTCTCGAAAGAATAACAAGTTTGAGACCTGGTGGAGTGAGCAACATGCAATAAAGCGAAACAATAAGTTCAGCACAGATGACGTGGGCGACTGGAAGGACATTTTTTTCTTCCTCTTTTTATTCTGGAGATTGTCACGCCATATAGTCTAAAGTTCACTGCTGCTTTTAGTCCAACTTTGAACACTCCTGTGGCTCGCAAAAGCCCTTAAATAAGCAGTAGGCACTTTTGCTCATAAAAACCCATCAGTCCTTTACTGAGACTGCAGCTAGGCCTGTGCATACAACTTCATATTGAAGTTGAACTTTTTTCCTCTCCTGTTTGAGGAACTAGAGTGGGGGAGTGAGACGCAAAAAAAAGATTGGACCCTGAAACTGTTATTCTGGCCGCTGATTGGCTGACTCCTGTTGCTAGGCTTATGTCATTGTGGCTTTTCTATTTTTTTCTCTTTCTCTGTCTTCCCCTGGCTCTGCGATAGGTCAGGTTGGAACTGGTTGAGAGGAGGGCTGCGTCAGGCAACTTTTTTTCTGCCACTTGTTGAACATCCGACAGCCTGTGGTTTTAGCGTGGCTGCTCGTTCAGCATGAGAAAGAAAACAGAGCTGAGAGCCGCATTCACACTGAGATCCACCTCTGCAAACACAGATACGCTCCTGCTCCGAGACCTCTAAAAGCACTGCAGAGGCGCACGTTTTGTTCTGGCTTTACTGGGCTATTCTTAACTCTAGTTTGTTTGGAGCACATCTGTTGCCTGTGCACTAAAACTGGTTACAATACACTTCTTAATCACTGCCATGGAACATCCTTCTAATATGTGTTTATTTAAAACCGTTAAGTATTTTATTAGTTTGATTAGTAGAGGACATTTTGTTGTAACTAAAAATAAACAAGGCTTAGCTTGCATGACGTTGCATTTCTTTAGCCTTCTAGTGACTGCAGGCCTTATAATGATAAGATTATTCAGCTTTTGAAATGGACTAATAGTCTTACATCGTCCAGTTGCATTTTCCTTCAACCTAGATGTGAAGATGCTTTTAAACATGTGACATTCTTAGTCTTCACATTCTTAAAATGATGCAATCACTGAGAACACTGACCTTTATATTCCTGTTTCTATTTTCATTCATTGCTTTTTCATTTCAGAGAGAAAGCTGTCTTCAGGGGCTGAAGCTCTATCGAATAAGCATTATTGCCACTCACAGGTCCAACAAAGTGGTTGCTTTATTTTGTGATATAGTGTGAGTACAGTAAAGCCCAAAGTTTGTTCACAGACAGCCGTTTTTGCCGAGCCCTTTTTTAATAAAGAGAAAGGGATGGCTGGGAGGGTGGGGGGAAGGGGGTAGGCAAACGCTGACCGGTCTCTTCTGCGGGTTTGCTGAGCCATAGGGCTCAGTGGGGCTCACCCACCACCCCTCAGAGAGTGCTGACTCTGGCTCCGGTCTGTTTACACCCCCTTTACCCTCGGAGAGAAGTGGGGGGAGTCCATGGACACAATGAACATGCTGAATAGCTACTCTCCATCGGCAGGGCCATGCTGGACCGACATGCGCCGACAGTGTTCGCCTCCCATCATCTCGACCTCCCACCAGTACCATTTAACCTGTCCGTTTTTTAACGCTGTTTCTCTGTCTCTTACTTCTGTGGTTTGCAGTCACTGAAAAATGGAAAGTAGGCGAGAACAGGCTAACAGTGTATGTCAGAGTCTGTCTGTCTGTCTGTCACAGTTGAAAAACTTGTCTCATCTTGGCAGTCTTTAAAGATGACGTAAGGTTGATGGCATCCTAATAGGTGACATTGTCATTGTTGGGCTGCTTTTGCTGTGCGGGTGAAGACAAACATATTGGAACATATTACCAATTACTGGTCTTTCTGTATTACTATATACACTCTGTCTGGGGGAAAAACAACTGTCACAAAACAAGTTTGCAGGGAAAAACAAGAGGAGAAAGTCCATTTGTTTTCAAGGGAGATGATAGAACAATGGTTAAGTGCATGCATTCAAGGAAAGTAGCCCCTGCTGAGGTGAATTCTTTCCAGAAAAGAATCAATCAATGGTCCAAAAGAATCAATCACCTTATCTCAGGGTGGCCTGCTGCCTCAGTGTGCCACAAAGCGGAAGGCGAGGATTGATCTTGGCTTGTTTTTCTGTTGTGCTGCAGGTATGCTGTCATGTTGCTCAGCATTGTACTGCCTTATTTGCAGCCCCCTGTAACAAGACCCCCCCCCTCCCTTTAACTTAAAAGTTTACTGCCTTCAGAGTGTTCTGCACTTTCTGCAGTAACCTCATGCAGACTCAGCAAATGATGAATCTCTCAAGGATTGCCTGATCAGACTGTAGTGTGTGAAGATGAAGCAAGGTTTTTAACAGCTTTGCAAATACCCCAGATAACAAGAGGGGCCCTATCAGAGGTGCGGGGACGTCAATTGGACCTTTTGTGTTTGCCAAAGAGGCTGTACCAGTGTAGGAATGGTTAACACATAACTGAAATGGATCTAAGTAAGTCTGGCGTGAACAAAAAACTGAGGATGTTGGACGTTCATGTTATCAGGATCGTTCTTCTGCTCACGTTTCTATCCATTAGCTGGCAAAAGCCCCTCCTGAAGACCCGCCCCCCGCCAATCCTGATTGGCCGAGCGGTGGTTGTTTTTGAAAGGCGATTGGCTGAGAGAGGCGTCAGTAGCGCGGCGAGCCTCTTATTACCACTAGAGGGCCGGTGAACGGTGGCCATTCTGCTCCGGAGCTCCGACAGCTGGCAGGGCGCAGGACCCTGATGCCTCAAGGAACAAAAAGACGGAGCTAAGACAAAGTCAGATTATCTGCTGTTTTCATTTCTCTCGAAGTAACGGAAAATTCCAGAAACAAACTAATTAACCAAGTCAAAGATGAGGCACGCGTCAGCAGATAACGACACAGTGAAAAACACTTCTTTAACAGTGACAGACCTTTTTAAGATTTGCACACACTGCGAGCGTCTTAGTAAAAAGGTAAGGACTAAAAACGAGTAAACGGTTGGTGTTGTGTGTAACCGATGCATGTCAGTTTTTTTGTTGGTTTTTTTTTTCATTAATTGAGGCTGTCTGTCCTGGTGAAGCTCTCTGAACGCTGGTTTGCTGCGGCTCTGCGGATTTTCTTTGTGCTACCTTGTTTACGCGTTCGCAGCTCTCTCTCTCTCTCTCTCTCTCTCTCTTTCTCTCTTCAGTTTTTAACACTGGGCCTTCGACAAAGGCTTTTCTTTTTGTCAGACGCTGTCTGTGTCATTAGTGCGTCCTTACCTGCTGTGTAGATTTTGTATATTTCCAGGCTGTGAAAACTGGCTCTGCTGTGGCAGCTCATTCATTCAGGTCGGTTATGCGGAGCACGGAAAATAACGAAAGTCAGCTCAGAGCTTCAGAGGACAGAGAGCAGATGCTTCAGGCTCAAATTACCGAGCGCGTTTTTAACTCATTAACCCGCTGACATAGTTTAGTTTGGTGCAACTCTTTTGGCTTTGTGATCTGTGGTGTTCCTGAAGCCTGTTTGTCTTTATTCACTGTCGCTGTAAGCCGAGGTGAGCTTTAAATCATGCTCTTTTGTGCTGTCTGACAAGTTGTTTTCTTGAAATGCAGCTGCACAAGGTCTAAACGTTGCATCAGATGATCAGAATGTGTTAATTTTGGGCAAATCGAGTTTCTTGCAGGGCTGTCTAAAGAGAGAGTGCTTGGGGGTGGGGATCCATTTGATGTGAGAAAGGATATGCAGTTTTTAGGGCTCTGGGCTTGCTGCCAGAGAACTTGGTCATGCTTTTTAGATTACTTCTGTGCTTTCTAGAACTTTTTAGAACTTCACCATCAGTTTTTCAAACGACTTAATGTCTTGGTTGATAAGTTAGGGCTTTAATTTCGTTGTACTTTATGGGATTTGTTTCTCTTGCAGGATATTGGAGTGCGAATCCCCAGACCACTGGGAAACGGACCAAGTAGATTCATCCCGGAGAAAGAGGTTAGCTCAAACACACACACACACACAAGCGCGCGCACACACACAAGTTAACATTTTTCCATCGTTTTTTTTTTATTATGGCAGTAATTAAATACCCCTACAGATTTTCCAAACAGTTATCCTGTGCCAGTAGGCACAGAATGAAACTCAAAGTCTGTTACTTGTTTCAGATCCTTCAAGTCAGCAAAGTGGATGCCACAGCACAGTCCATATTTGAGGAGGCCTTTACCCTCGGTCGCCTTGATAACATCTCTCTGGTGATAGGCTTCCATCCTCAGTATCTGGAGAGTTTCCTGAGGACGCAGCATTACCTGCTTCAGATGGACGGACCTTTGTCCCTGCACTATAGGCATTACATTGGCATAATGGTAAGGCAGACAGCATTTGGAGTCAGCGTTTGTCTCTGAACTGTCATGCATAAGCGACAACAGCTGCAACAGAATGTCTGAATGTGTCTCTGTTCTCCTTCACTTGTTCACCTCCTTTAGGCTGCAGCCAGACATCAGTGTTCGTACTTGGTGAACCTACACGTGAACGATTTCCTGCAGGTTGGGGGGGACCCCAAGTGGCTGAATGGTCTTGATGGAGCCCCACAGAAGCTGCAGGCTCTAGGGGAACTTAACAAGATTTTGGCACACCGGCCATGGCTTCTCACCAAAACGCACATTGAGGTATGACATCGCATGCCGCCAAAGTCACAAGTTCTCTCCACCCACCGCTGTTATGTAACAGCAATGACCTCGATGAGATTTTTAAGTGGTCGCTGTGGTTCTTTAAAAGCACTGACTAGCAGCTGCTTGCAGGAAAGGTCTTTATAATTTGAGCAGTTTTGTTACTTAAAGTAGGTCAATTGGTTAACTTTTACTCACCTTTATAGGTTTTCATAGTAACGATAAAGCATTTCATGGTAATAAAAATGTTGGGAGCCGCCCACAAACATAAATTGGATATTTATTATAACTGTCTAGTAGTAATTACTATTTTACGATGCAAGGCCTGTATAAGCATGTGATTAATGTGGTCCTAATTTGACAGAGTCTACTGAAGGCAGAGGAGCATAGCTGGTCTTTGGCAGAGCTGATCCATGCTGTAGTCCTTTTGACACACTACCACTCTCTGGCCTCGTTCACCTTCGGCTGTGGGATCACCCCGGACATCCATACCGAGGGAGGACACACTTTCAGACCCCCATCCCTGAGCAGCTACTGTGTGTGTGACATCGCCAATGGCAATGGCACTCTGGAGGAGGTGCTGGGAAACCACCAGGTGAGAGTGAGTGCTCACAAATACATACTCTATACAGGCTTTTTTAGAGCCATGTAGCTGCTAGTTTGCTGTAAGGAGCAAAGAACATGCAAACTCTAGATCAGTCTCTTTAGCCTGTGTGTCAGTATAAACACAGAATGAGACCCTGGTGTGTTTGTGCATGCACAGGTGACAGAAGTGTCAGGGGAGGTTGAAGTGCTGATGGAGAGGATGAAACAGCTGCAGGAGTGTCGCGATGAAGAGGAGGCCAGTCAAGAAGAAATGGCCACACGCTTTGAGAGGGAGAAGACTGAGAGTATGCTAGTGGCCACAGCTGGTAAGAGCTACTGTGTACACTCACAATCCTACAGGATGCAGTCACCAACATGTAAAAGCATATGGACTGTGGTACTTGCACTTTGGTTTGCTAATTTGATAAACAAGCATTCATTGCAGGAAGTGACTGTGTTTGTGCCTGTGTGTTACCCACAGAGGACGAGGAGTGCATGCCATCCAGAGACGTGTCGCGGCACTTCGAGGACCCCAGTTATGGCTACCAAGACTTCTCTAGAAGAGGAGAGCATGTGCCTACCTTCAGAGTTCAGGTGAGTGAGGAAAGACAAAATGACGGCCAGTGAACACTTCTTTCAATCAGGTCTCATTAGTCTAATGAGATGGAAAGGTGGACTGATCGAGATGTTGTATGTGGTTGCTAGGACTACAGTTGGGAGGACCATGGCTTCTCCCTGGTGAACCGGCTATATCCGGATGTTGGCCAGCTGCTCGATGAGAAGTTCCAGATTGCATATAATCTGACTTACAACACCATGGCCACACACCAGGGCGTGGACACTTCGATGCTCCGCCGAGCCATCTGGAACTACATTCATTGCATGTTTGGCATCAGGTCAGTTCTCCAGGCTCTCTAATACTCCTTCATTTTATGTTGATTAGAATCTCGCATTTCACATTTATGCTTATCTCTCTCTCTCCCTCTCTTTGTTCCATTGACTTGACAGATATGATGATTATGATTATGGGGAGATCAACGAGTTGTTGGACCGCAACTTTAAAGTCTACATTAAGACAATGGTATGTAGCCCAGAGAAGACCACCAAGAGGATGTACGAGAGTTTCTGGAGGCAGTTCCAGCACTCTGAGAAGGTCAGCATAATATACATATGTAGTGTGCAAATAGTGTTCCAGTTTGATGACTTTCTTTGGGAAGTTCTGTGACTTAATATTCTTCTTCCTTTTCTGTCCTTTCTCCACAGGTCCATGTTAATTTGCTTCTTATGGAAGCGCGCATGCAGGCAGAACTGCTCTATGCTCTAAGAGCTATCACTCGCTACATGACATGAAGTGCTATTATTGTTTGTCCTTGTATTTTTACTGTCGTTGTTGTTGCTTTCGTGGGACAATTCAATAAAAGTAAAAACAACAAAAAAAAGAGGAAAAACAAAAACTAAAGGAACGGTAAAGAGGCCGAACGTGGAGGATGATGAGGATCATCTTCGTGCTGGATGCTGGAAGAGAGGAAGAAAAAAAAGAGAAGTCATCTGAACGCACTTGCTGACTGAAATGTGTGGTTGCTCGGCCTGCAGTGCCAAAGCCTACCACGGGGGGGGCGTGTTGGCTTATCCCCCTCCGCTTTGGGACAGCCTGAGACTGCTGCTCAATCATATCTTCTTTTTTGTGAGATGAAAGGAAAAAGAAATCACCACGACTCCAGTATCAGTGCAGGCAGACTGCACCACCATGCCTATTTACTATCATCATTTTTTTTTTTGTTTTCATATCATTTGTAGTGCAGATGACTGGAGAGAAGAGCATTATTGAAGCTGCATGAACGTGTGCCTAGTCATGAACAGCACTGGAGACGAACACAGAGGTGCTGTCTGTTAATGCTGCTTTTCTCAACTGAGAGGCACAGGCCTCCAAACACCCAAACCATTACCCATTTTATAAGCTAACTTGAGGATATTTGTGATGGAGAGAATGCGACTGGGAGTGAGAAGTGAAACATGTATGTGTGAGAGTGTGCACACACGGAGGAGAGAGATATTCAAAAAAAAAAAATAGCTGTCTGAGCCCTTGTCTTGGTTTACTGTAAGCCACCACTCTGTCTCTGCTTACCAACGTGTGTTTGAAAATGCATATATATATATAAATATATATAAAACAAAAGTTATCCTAGCCTTTTTTCTTGGTATTTCAGGCGTAAAAAATATCAAGGCACTTTTTTTTTATCAAGATATGCTTCAGCTATAATGTAGCCATTTTGGGTTTAGTGACCGTTTCCCAAAATTCACTTTGTGTTGTCTGAGTGACAAATGAGCGAGTTCAAGGAAAAAAAAAAAGAAAACAGTCTTCCTTTGATGTGCTTCCTGTTGCTCTGGATCCTGCCCCCAACCCCTCACCTGTCTTCCCTTATCGCATGGTCATCTTAACTCCTGAAAGCTATTGTTTTTGTTATTTTGGAGTTGTCAGTATAATAAAATACCTCCTGTTATGTATTTCTTTAGGTATCTTAAGTGCTCTTTGGTGAGCAGGACTTTCTCCTTTGTGGGTTTGCCTAGAGCGGGCTTCATCCTGCACTGACGCATAAAGCCAGGCTCCCCTTAACGACTGTGCAGTCGTGAGATAGACAGTGCTTGTTTTTGTTTTTCAGACCTTTAACCAGTATAACTAAGCATTTTTCTGTTATGTTGAGTGTGTGTGCGTGCGTGTGTGTTTTATGCAGGATAGATTCTCTGCTGTCTTCTATTTTTGTTTACTAAAACCAATCAAGTACTGCATTCTAATGGTGGCTGGAACATTTGGGTGTAGAGTGGTAAAATGGAGGAGAGAAGGATGGTACTTTTCCTTTTGGAGATGGATGTTAAGAAGCAATGAGGTTTTTTTTATCAATCTTGAGAGACTGATGTCAGTTACTGACATTTTTATAAGATAACATTCAATAAACAAAAAACTTAAATAAAAAATAAACATTTAATCACTGTGTATCTTTTGTATTTCAGCAAGTATTTTTTTCTCTGACATGGTTTGGTCACATCAAAAACAATCACATTCAGTTATCAGTGTGGGGACATCTGAGATAAATACATTCGGTACAATTTGTTAACCAATTTAAATATCTACATCTTCATTTGGAAATAGCCCTTAACATGTAACATGCAGAAATATATAAAGGTATGTTCACCTTTATAACCCAACATTTGTTTCTGTTATATCGCAAAACTTGTGATTTATCACACATAATAAGCATAATTATGACAAAGTCCTAGGACTCGCAAATGTTACAGTATAGTATGGTCCACACTGAATCACCAAAATCAGTGTGGGCTACATATGCAATAATAATTAGTACACACACAGGAATTGATCTGTCCTCCTGTGAAGAGGATCATGCACATCACTTTGTTTGGATTGGGACTTTTCCCCCACTGTTCTGTTGTAGAATAGTCCTGCAAAATCCCTTCTCATTTGTCCACACGCATTTATTTAGGTAGCATGTTGCTAATGTTTTTAAATTGGGAACTCAAATTAAAGCCTATCATTTGGTCAATGATTAGTCGAAGTAGACTATTTTCAGCCCCAAACAGTTGCAGAGTAGCTGTTCAGTGCCGTGATTGGTAATTGTAGTGTTATTGTTAGCGTTAAAGGATTGTGGGAGGGAAGAAGCCAGTGCCATTTCATATGACTTTGATGTTTCATGAAATTATAACTGTTAACTGTTTCATGAAATTATAACTCTGTTCTGTGTTCGTTCTGAACTTTATTGGAATTGTATCTCTTTAATAAAGCTTTTGAGGTCAATGCTGTGGTCCTGGGTGTCATTTACACCGTTGGAATGCTCTCCATAGTTTGTGAAAAAGAAGAGCCATTGTCTGAAGACTGGTGACTAAAGGCAGCTTTCTGTATTCACTGGAAATGTAACTACAACTTAAAACCTTACTTTATGCTTATTTTGCATAAGCAGTAAAGCACCTAATATTCTTGGGTAGTTTATAAGTGTCTTGGCAGTTGTTTAATGTGCCAGGACTCATGAGCACTAGTTTCTCAGAGGTTTGTAAGCATACCAACCTCTGCTACGAAGACTTATAAATCTTTATTAACTACAGTGATCAGAAATAAGGGGAACATCACAGCGGGGTAAGGTGCTGCTACTCATTCATCTACATTTTTAGTACAGTATATTTTTAGTACAGAATTAAAAGTATGCTGACCGTATTAAAAGCTTCCTTAAATTCCTTTTTACTTTTTATTTAATGTAGATTGTCATTTTTGTTGCTAGTTTCAAAACATTGTAAACATTAAAGTGCACCCAGTAAATACCCTGGAAAATTCCTTGTTCTGTCACACACTTGGATACACACACCACACACTTCAAATGTGGTGTAAGGTTAATCAGAAGGGCCCACTGATTTGTTCCAGTCCTGTCATGTAGCTTTCTATTCGTTTCCTCAGCTTCTGAGCAACAGGCAAAAAGTCTACCTCCCAGAATGACTCCTGGTACTCTTTGACATCACCACTACCAGACCACTGCAAAAATTTTGAATCTGTAAAACAGAGAGAATAGAGAATAATTCATATAATAGATCCAATCAAATCTAATTTTCACGTGATTCTGTATTACAGACCCTACAGAAGTGAAGCACACAGTGACACAATTCTGAGAAATGCTGGATTTAGTGGACCCTTACAGAGGCATAAGTTGCTCAAAATCAGTTTCATCAAATTAGTTTTGGTGCAGGAACAACATCCCCTATAGTTGTACAATCTGTTCACAGTTTGGCCAGAAATACAAAAACAGCAGATCCAACGGTGCCCCATTCTGTTCTACAGCATGTGTGTGGGTGTGTCTGTGTGTATACCTGAATAGTGAGAAAGTATTTCGAGCAGCTCTTCCATGTGCTGTGTCTCTCCCTCTTCAGTGCAGTTCCAGAGAGTTTGACACACTAGACCAGCTAACTGCCAGTCCCGAGGCCCGAAGTCCCGCAGACAGTCGATTAGCCTGCGGAGAGAAAATTAGAAAGAAAGGAAGAAAGAGATGAAAAAAAAAAAAGAGCAATGGAGAACCAGTGCAATTGCTCATATCAAATTCTACTACAGATGTGAAGTGTTACTTGTGTATGGCTCCCTCTTTGCTCAGTATGGTTCTGTTTTCTTGATCCACAGAAAGGTTCATGAGTACTCCACATGCTGAGAAACACACATCAGGGTTCTTGGAGTCCAGCAGGGTCACCACAAACTGGTGCACTGAGACACAAACACGCATATTTGGTTATGTAGATAAACTCAGCAAATAAATAAACCGTGTTCTAAAATTAGTGTACTTGTTTTCACTTAGAAAATCAACAGTGTATGACTGTCTCATATGTGTAATATACAGTACTGTGCAAATGTCCACCACAGCAAATAATTTAAGATAGTTTTTCTTGGCAGTGAGTACGCTTTTGCATGTAAAAACACCATTAAAACATTAAAATATATGCAAACAAAGACTAAACAAACAAGATTTTTTTGTTTTTTAAAAAGTAGTCTTTGTGTGGTTTGGTTCCTGATATTTCCTAAATGTTTCAACGCACCACACGCTTTATTATTGCATGTAAGTATTGATTAGCCAAATCAGGTATGATAACTACAAATAGCACTCAGCTATCACAAGGACAGGTTTGGAAATGGTTAAATGATTTTGCCTTTGGGAAACTGGGAAAAATCACAAACTGAGGACCATACACACACACACACAAACACACACACACACACACACACAATGTTCACATCAGGGTCCCACCATTCTTCAAACTTTTTGGCTGGGAAAGTAGGAAAGGTCTGTGTGAAATTCACCTTTGTTCTTGATGATGAAGTGCCTTACATCTTTGATCTGAGAGAGGTTACCAAACACACGGGTGGCCTCTAACACAGCATCCATATCAGAGCTTAGAAGCAACCTCAACAACACTGCACATACACACACATAAATAGAAATTGATTAGGAGACATAAGACAACAATAAGCATCATTTTCAATTAATCATCTTGTTTCTATTCTCTTACACTCAGAGATGTGTGTGTGCTGGGCACGGACCACTGAGCTCTCTTCCTGGTAGTATGACAGGTTGTTGATGGTGGCTGAGGCGTTTACTACCAACTCTGTACTCTCCTCCACCGATCTGACCTCTGAGGGACACAGGGGCATAACTTACAAAGGAGTTAGGCAAGGATGAAAATGTCATTGAACAAGATCCACAAGATGTGATCAGTTTTCACAAAATTCGTAATATTGTTTAAACAGCTGAAATTACTCAAAAACATTTTTTGGTAACATCTGTTGGTTGCGGTTCCATATCATCTTCCTCTTCAGGTGATACGGAAACTTTTGGTGAGCATGTTTGCAACTCATCAATCTGATATTGAGTGAACAGGAATATGACGATGCATGCGAAAGCTCTGTGGGATCCTGTTCAAATGCAGAGCTGCGGTTTGCACTGTCAGTTTTGGTGTCACTCTGCAAGTGCGTGTGCCTTTCAGAAGGCCTGTTTAGCACAGAGAACATTTCTCACTATTTCAGTTGCTCTCGGTTTCTTTTTCCGTCTCGTTTTCGATCTTTCTTATTGTCATCAAAACAGGAAGTCATTTTAACTTAGCAGACAAAGACGAGATGTGTGAGAACTGTCACTTTGTTTCCCTCTCTCTCTCTCTCCCATTCTCTCTCTCTCTCTCTCTCTCTCTCCTAAACAATGATTGGTTTTGTCTACCTCTTGTGACTGTAAGTGAATGCACAGAACTCTGTCAGTTTATTCATGTTAATTCAAGGCAGTGATTGAATTATTTCTTTCCATCTGACTGTGATTGTAAGACAATGCCTTCGCTTCTAAGCAAAATGAACTAATTAACCTTGAGCATAAATGCAAGCATGTGTTTCATTTTACTGCTTATCGTGATACTATTTACTGATCTGACAAGTAACTTAGTTTCCATCTCCAGGAGCCCCTGTTACTAAATTCAAGGCCAGTCCTGTAGCTTCCCAGTTCCTTTCTGGGTTTTAAGCCTCTAGAGACAAAAAGAAAAAATATGAACTGGAACTGCTCATAAAAAAAGTTCCTCTTTTCTTTTTAAACATTTTGCACAACTTTCTGAAGAGATGATCACTACCTCTTCACCTTTTCCCCAGCCAGCACAAAAACTCCCACACAGGACTGAAAGTATTTTTGTCTCAACCTAAAACCCACAGAAATGTTTCTCCATCTCTAAGAAATATGAAAGAAACAGCAGGGACATGTTTATCAAAACAGGCTCTGGGAAATGACACCGGCATTGTCAGCCACTTCTTGTTATCAGCAGTGCTAAATGAGGTTTGTGTGTGTATGCATGCCATGTCATTTCTGTAGGTGGGACAGGATATCAGAGAACTGTGCAGTTTTACAAAGAAGCATTTACATAACACTGTCAAGCAAACTCAATACCAGTATATATGTGTATGTGATTCTCTTACCTATCACTTCCAGCAATAGCTGGACACACAAAGTACTGGCTGCCAGAGTTATGCCTAGAGTAGGGTGAATGGACAGGTTGGCAAGGACTCTAATCAGTTTCACCAGGACATCCTCTTCTTCAGGCAGAGACCTCTGGGAGTCCTGGCAGTTCTTAGGAGCCACAGCTGTTTGCTGGTAGCTCTGGAAAAGACCTAAGAGAATGTCGATAGCCCCCTCCTCCTTAGACACTCTTTCTCTGGCCTCATTACTCCTGGCTGCCAGATTTCCTAATGTGAACAGGACACGTACCACCAGATCCTACAGAGGACACAGAAGAGAAGCAGAGGGGGTGGTTGGAAAGTGTGGGTGCTTCGTACAAGGCAGCTGAAAGAGAAACTGAGAAGGGTGGAAAATCACATGGTTTCACAAGATGTCAAGAACTCCCTAATAAAGTGCAAACTGATGGCTACAGCACTGAACCATAACGTCTACAGTCCTTATGAGGCCCACTAAACAACTCAGCAAATAATTCACCATATATATTCTGTGGTCAAGTAGGTGGATTCAATTGCCTATTTTGACCTTATATAAACAGCTTCTTTTTTACTCCGCAGAGAGACAGAGCGAGCAGTGTGTTCTCTGCAATAAGGAAGTCAAATGGACAGAGTGTTCCTATGGAGGACTGCACACTAGATCTATCTTTATTCTTCATGATGTTTTAACAGAACATGATCTTGTTGAATTGAGGAAAGAAATCTAATCTTACTTTGTTGCAATACAAACAAACATGCACGTACACATATACACACACACATCTCCGTTTATCTGAGGTTATTTCAAATACATTTACGGAGCAAAGGTGAGTGTTTAACGTACATATGTTTGGACTAGACTCACCTGTTTTCTGCTGTGTTTGCTCAACAGGTCTAAAAATAGCTTGTAGCAGCACGGTGTCTCAGCTAGCACATAACAGCACCCAGCATAAGAGGACAGCTTGCTGGAAACAGGACACAGGACACACACAAAACCAAAACATCCAGACCAGACTCTGTAAGTCAACCTAGAGCTTCACAACGCAGTTCTTTGACAACACAGTTATGCTCTCACTGTACATCATACAATCTATTATCATTCATCTAGGAAAAATGGGTTGCTTAGTAAGCCGATTTACAGAGATCTAAGGCATTCTAAATAGGATAATAGCGGAGTTACTGCTTTTTATGACAAAAAATAGAATACTGTGTAATTGCTCACTGATTGTATCAAACTGAACGGAAATATGTGTAATTATGAGATTTTTCATAAGTTGATTTAATTCCAAAATAAATAAATGAAGGTTGTTATCAATTCAGGTCATTTCAATCCAAGTGGGGCAATTTATACAACTACATAACATGCAGGTCTGGGCAGACCTTCAGAAAACGTTACAGCTGCACAATGGGCACAATGCATTCAAACAAGACATATCTTTATTGATGATCATTACAGATTCTCTGAGGAATGCCAGATCACAACATGGCCCTCACCTAAATATCCTAGCCACGTTAAGGCATATATCCGGGTCATCCTGGTGATGATCCATAACTGCACACAGTGTAGGGAAGACATTGTTGGACAAGAAGGTGGAACGGGACTCTGACAGGTCGGCCATGTTTCTCAGAGCTGCTGTCAGCTAGAGAGGGTTTAGAAATAAAAGTCATCAAATGAGGTGAAATGATTCTGTTTAAAACTAAGCATAATTTGCATACAATATGTGCAATATGTGTGTGTCTCAGAATTGAGAGTGGTCCAAAAACTAGTCACAGCCTAACCATTGCCTCAAGGATACAGCATGCAGACACTTCCCCTCTTATAATCAAGGAGAAAGAACGGAAGGTTTTTAAAGCGCCCTCATAAATCTCTTTACCAAAGGCTTGGCCCACTGATTGAGAGTCGCCCGGGTCTGCTAATGTCCGTCTGGCCTGGCATGCTCCACTCTCAAAATACCCTCATTTCCGCCTGACCACAACTTAATGAGAGGCATTGCCTGTGACGTTTGACAAACCATGCGTGCTAAACCCAGGAAGTTTATTTATGTTCCTTGCTCCTATAGAACAAGGCATACTTTGGTCTGAGGCTGCGAGTCAGAAGCGAGGTCTAAAGCACAATATGGATGTACAAGAAAAAAAGGAAACCTTACCAAACGAAAGCAAAAACAAAAGCCAAGGAAATGTGAATAAAATAGTCCATCCTGCATTAGAACCCTAAACACCCAACCCTTCCGAAAGGCTCGCATTTTGTCCAGTTTTGCTCAGTGTGCAAGATTCTAAGAAACGTCTGGGCGGGGTTCACTCTCAGACTCTCACTGACTGCCCAAATTAATCCGTTCTGTCACTTGCAAGGGGAACAGCGAGCAATCACTGAAACAGTAATATGGCTGTCCTAAGACTAGCTGTAGTTCTACTAATAGCAGCATAGTATACATACATTACATACATTGTACTTTTTAGTAAGAGGCTTGAGCTATTCAGCAGTAACTACCACAAAAATTTGCTTGATCACAGTGATTCTAAATTGTTCTTTAACATTTACAATGCTGGTTAATAATATAACCTTTAGGCATGTGTGTGTGTATGTGTGTATTTGCATAGGTTTGTCGTGTATGTTGTAAAACATTGTGACAGTACAGAGAATATACTGATTGCACTTTTGCCACCTACCTGCACCAGTATGTGTCCTGCTATAGTATGTTGGCCCTGTCCTGCTAGTGTGTCATTGGTATCAGGCGGAGCAATAGGGTCAGTCAACTGAATGAGCCTCTGAGCGACCTGCAGCACGATTCTGATGAAGTCTTTAGCCAGGAGCAGCCTGGCGAGGGCGCAGTTCCCTGAGAGGAGCTTCAGGGAGCCCACAGTGTACAGCATAGTTTCGCCACTGCTGCATACATCTTCAGACTGCAGGAGTGAGAGGAGAGAATCTGATGCACAAATACACGTGCACACACACACACACACACACACACACACACACACACACACACACACACACACACAATGATCTGATTGTGAAGCAAAGTTAACAACTGATTAGAGAGTGAATGAGTTATACAGTAACAGTGTTGCACCTATAATAGTGTTGTTCTGGAACAGGATGTCATTACTGGAACTCCGGCTGATTTTGAAGATGAGCTTGCAAATGTTCAGCAAGTTGTTGCCGCTGACGTTGAGCTGAAATTGCACCACAATCGATAAGAGCAGAGTAACTATGACTAAGCGTGATTAAAGTCTGTTTCCTAAAACCAGCTCAACAAACATGTGTCTACATTAACTATATCTCTGCTACTACCACACTTAAATACTTTAAAAAAGCATTACCAAATTTCTGAGAATATTATGTACTAAAGCAAACCTTACTACATACCCCATTCTTCAATTCTATTTTAATTTGTAAGTGAGATTAACTGAGACTCTGTGTGTGTGTGAGTGTGTGCATAATAAGGTTGCATTGCCTACTCACTGCCAGAATGAGTTTGGCCAGAGTCAAGCTGAACTGGTCTGATCCCAAATCGATGAGTCTGAACAGTGCTCGGAGAACAGAGGACCTTTTCTTAAACCGCCTTCCCAACATGCCTTTCTCCGCCAGAACATCATGAAGAGCAGTGCAGGCATCACACAGATGCTTAACAGTCTCTTCTGGCACACTTCCTCCTATATTTGGATTAGCGTGAGAGAAAAGGTGAAAATGAGAAAAATATGAAGCTGCAATATGTAGAGATTTACAAATGATGTGGTCTGTGTGGTTAAAATGACTTAAGACAATGTCTCAGAGCCCAACAGGTCTCTAGATCTATATATCACTTTTCAATGAACCAGAGCTCATGGCCAAAATAGATCCGCTGACATTTCACTGACATTTATCCCACACATCAACACCCACTGACAGGGTTAACATGGGGTATTGAGAGCACATTCTTCAACTCTTCAGCAGTTAACATATACACATGTTGACTCTGTGGCTTCATGGTAGGAATGGAATTCACTTCAAGAACCATTAACTACTGTAGCAAATCTATCCAAATTACACAACACATGATGGCCTCTGACTTAGGCGTCTATCAAACCGGGCAATAACATGCGTTTTGAGTGATCTAAACACAAATGACAATTAAAACGCATAGCCATTTACAACGCGAGTTTTGAATGTGTCTTCTGTGATCAGATTTCTAATATAATATCCACTGGAGTTCAAGTCACATTTACAGATCCCCTGGGAATCTTCACTACACTTTAGCCTAAATTGTACAACTCTAACAGCAGACGATTTCCGTAATTCCATGTATTACTACAGAGTACAAAATATTGAAGACTAGTCAGTTACGCACACACACACACATACACAGACACATGCACACACACACACACACACACACACACATCCCTTACCTGTGGAATAGATGGTACAAGGGTGAACTAAGAGGAGAAGGCAAGGCAACAAAGGGAGTGTGATGCTATGGGCAATGTTCTGCTGGGAAATCTTGGGTCCTGGCATTCATGTGGATGGTACTTTGAGACGTACCACCTATCTATTCATTGTTGCAGCACAAGTACACCCCTTCATTGCAACAGAATTGACTTATCCTCCAAATTCCTCAGATCTCAGTTTGGTCAAGCTTCTGCTGGATGTTCTGGACAAACTAGTCAGATCCATGATGGGTTCACTTTGCAACTTACAGGACTCAAAGGATCTTCTGCTAACATCTTGGTGTCAGATACCACAGCACACCTTCAGAGGTCTTATAGAGTCCATGCCTCAGTAAGTCAGAGTTGATTTGGTGGCAGGAGGGAGACTTGCACAATATTAATCTGGTAGTTTAAATGTTATGGCTGATCAGTTATATGTATGTATGTATGTATGTATGTATGTATGTGTACTTATATACTCACATATACTGTGTATTTACATGAATGAGTGTTTCTTTTTCTTGAGTGAAACAATGGTCACGTATACCCAAGGATTTTTTTAGTATTATTTAGTATTATTTTATACGTCTACTATATTTAAGTTGAGCCAGCATGTTCTTCCAGAACCTATTTGTATCTAATTGAGCCTGAGTCAGCAAACAGAATAAAGCACCAGGTGAGGCATGCACACTCTTGCCTATTTTAAAGTGTTGGATCAGTGGAAAAGGGAAGAGCTCAGGAGCTGAGGTTTCCGAAGCTATTTTGGGTAAAATAAATGTTGTTTCCCTATTCGGATCTTGGCTGTTTCTAAAAGGCTGGCATATTCTGCAATGTTGCCCTGTCTGATGACGCTGTCGCGCCTATCAGTGCTCTATTATGCATGAGCTGAGAGGCACTTGGGCACGATAAATATTTGATATTTATTTTTCAAATGAATTTCCATTCAATTTTAAAAGTGCTTAAATATTTACTGCCATTAGATTTCATTCCGTGGTTCTTTCTCCCTTTCCCACTCCCACTCCCTTTGAAAGTTCAAGGCTATGCCAAACCCAACACAGATGTGTTTTTTCATTCCACTGGACTCAAATGTCATGTTTTCTTTCTCTTTTTACAGTCGCACACTCCCTGTCCTCTCTAGAATATGTTCTTTAAGCTAGGATTCCCAGTTAGGATCTCAAATATCATTTAACACACCTCAAAACTACATTAGTCTTCATCTGGAGAGAGATGGTGGGTCTTCTACTGCAATTATTTTGAATCATGATAAACAGACACATATTAGGACTGGACTACTCTGTCCAGCACATCCAACAGATGCTCGGATTGAGACCTGGGGAAACTGAAGGTCAAATCAAGACCTTGAGCTCTTTATCATGTTTCTCAAACCATTCCCAGACATTTTTTACAGAGTGGCAGGGCACATTATCCTGCTGAAAGAGGTCACTTGTTTAGGCAGATGGTACATTAAAGAGTAACATCCACATGAATGCCAGGACCCTGCCTCCACACTGCCTCCACCAACTTGCTCTCTACCGGTAGTGCATTCTGGTGCCATCTCTTCCCCAGGTAAATGATGCACCGGCCATCCACATGATGTAAAAGAAAAAAATGATTCATCAGGCAGGGCCACCTTCTTCCATTGTTCCATGGTCCAGTTCTGAAGTTCACATGCCCATTACAGATGCTTTTGGTGGTGGATAGGGGCCAGCATGGGCACTCTGCACTGTGTATTCTGACACATTTCTATCATAGCCAGCATTATCTTTTTCAGCAATTTGTGCTACAATAGATCTTCTGTGGCATGGGACCTGAGAGGTTAGCCTTCGTTCCCCACGTTCAACAGTGAGCCGTGAGCACCCATGACCTTGTTGCTGTTTAGTGGTTGTCTTTCTTCGGACCACATTTTTGGTAGGTACTAACCACTGCATACCAGGAACACCCCACAAGACCTAGCCATTACAATTTGGTCCTTGTCGCTCAGGACCTTAAACTTGCCAGTTTTTCCAGCTTCCAACACATCAACTTTAAGAACTGACTGTTTATTTGCTTCCTAATATATACCCATCTTTGACAAGGGCCGGTGCATACGTGGAAATGTTTTAAGGAATTAAAAGATTTTATTAAATGATAAAAAGGTAAATCATACTTTCTCCAAGACTGATTTAGTGTTTTGTTTACATCTGTAGCAAGCAGCAATATGAAGATAAATTAGTGGACAGCCAATCAGAACAGAGAATTTTTACACATATCAGTCTTACAAACACAAAAAGAAAAACAGGCTTAAAGAGTGGTTGTGAATTAGAATTAAGGTAATCAACTATGAGTGCTTGTGGTACATAAACCTACACAAACACTGTAAATTGACTGAACAGAAAAGTAATGTACAGAAAAATTCAAGATACGGGGCACTAATCAATCCTATGATGTATTTTATTATCACCTGGTGCAACAGTCTCGAACACCTGGAGAAAAGGAAGCACCTCTGAGTTCCAGAACACAGATTCATCGATGTCCGCACTTCGTTTTGTGTCTCCATGTCTATACTCAGCCTCTGCATCAGTGCGACAGAGAAGGAACCAAACACGTGCATGCATGCACACATGCATGCACAAAAGCACAAACACAAACATGGACATGTACCATGAACATTGGTTAGAACATCGATACTGCACACCTACACATTTCACTGCAGTGGTTCTCACTCTTTCAACCATTAGTATTTAAATACAGGATGTTCAACACAGTATGAAAAGGTCAATGTGTTGCGCCTACGCATCCTTTGATTAGTCTGTGCTCTATACAGAAACTTCTGTGACTGAAGATTTGCATCGGAGGCGCCATGCATGAAGCTGTGTCTACAAGCAGGAAAGATTCTACAAGCTGATGCTGTTTTGGATCAAAGTAATGCAAGATGTATTAATGATTCTAAATCATGCACTGGAATTAATGTGTAGCTCATATTGATATACAAATTATATCAAAAACAAACCTGTTTTTGTTTCCTTTGTATGAGAGTCAGCTCTGCTGGTCTGTAATATCCCACTGATTGCATGCAAACACACAGACACACACACACACACAAACACAGACACACACAGACACAGACACACACACACACACACACACACACACACACACACACACACACACACACATACATATATATTCCAAACAGAAAGGAAGCAAGATAAAATCTCTGTTCAGAACAAACCATTAAAGAACAACAGGGAACAGCCATTAAATTGTGTATTTTAGTTCACATATTTCATTCCATATCTCTAAGCAGAATAAATTAGTGTTCCTAAGCCTGCCACCAGGTGTCCCTGTTGCAGTGTCCAGTGTCTCAAAGCTAAAACATCTCCATGTCCCATCTGGTCCAGTTCTGTTTTAGACCTAACTCCTAACAGCACAGATTCACAATCTGTAATCAGTCTGAAACAAACAGTTTTCATGACGCGAATGCGTGCAGGTTGGTCAGGGTAAAAGTGAGCACACAACAGACAGGAAACCACAGGTCTGCATGCTTGCGCCCAAGTTCATGCAATGTCATGATGAGTCTTATCTTGAAAATATAGGTATCCGTCAATATAGCTGGCCTATGGCTGCTTTCATAGCTTTCATTCAAATGTTGCAGGAGTGTAACTACATGCGCATTCAGTTTTTCACATTTAAAATGCATTTTTCACCAAAATTTGCTGCAGGTGCAGAATGACATGGGCAGTGCTGATGGGTTGCGGAGATGTTTTTATGGTACAGCCGGGCATATTTGGGACATTGATTTTGTTTCGCCCTGGTAATGACTTGATAATGCCTCTTTGTTGATGGGCTTTTTTCGGTCTGAGACGTGATCTCATCGTGAGAGTCTAGAGCGAAGCTACAGTGGCGGTCATCAGTTCAGCCTGCCAGCCAGCCACAAACTGCCCTCATAATCTAATACTGCTCCATTATCAACTATATCAGAGAGAGGGAGAGAGGGAGAGCGAGAGAGACATAGAGGGTTGGGGTTGCATCTGCATGTGTGTGTGTCTGGGTGCTGGAGAGTCCTGGAGAGACTCAGATTGATGTAAAAGTTTGCGTGAAGTCATAACTTGCTTCATGTACAAATTTGGCTGTTGCACCCTCTTCCTGCTGTGAATTTTGTGTCTAATATCCTAATCTTAGCTATGAATGACCAGTAGGCTATAAGAGTGAAAGTTAGTTTGACCCTGTTCTACATATCTGAGCTACAGGCCTTGCAGCTTTGTACAGCAATTTAAAACACTTTCCACAGAAAAGTAAACACACGTCTGGCTGCTTGCACTTCCCTCCATAATTAAATCAGTACTCCGTCCGAGTACTAGGCTTTGGCTCTGCAAGGCAAATCCCCCACATGAGTGCAGACTGTATATTGTTTCAGGATACTGTGTGGTTTCTGTGTAAAGAATTTTAGAACAGACTATTTAGAAGGATAGCAATTTTGCTTTGTTTAGCTTATGGGTTATTTGCTATAATACTGCAGTGAAAATAGATGCAATGTGTGGGATTCCTTACATACTCAATGTCTGTTTTGTCTTAGTATGGAAATGATTCCATCAAGCACAGTTTCTTTGCAGATACGTACTTCCCTGGACCAGGTCAGTGATTCCCTGCAATCTTAGGTTCTGCTTGCTGCAATAAAGAAATTCATTGACAAGGACTATCCCTATCAGCATAGCCCTTAAATCTTTTTTACCAGTCCACCACATAAACAAACACATAAACAAATTTAATTCCTGCAGAGTGTGGTTTGTAAGGTGGAGTCTGGGGAGAGGGATCGAATGACTATAAAAATGTTTTACTGCTCCTCTTGATCACAGTCCTGAGATCAATCCACTGAGGGATTTAAACAATGTCTCAGGCCTCAAGGTTGCTGTTATCTGCACTAAAGAATCGTGGCACCTAATGTATCCATGATCCATGTTTTCCCAAGGCCTCTCATGCAACAAAGTACGGAAAGCATGACTCTCATATAGTATAAGTATATTCCATGCAAATGTGTATGGGACCCTAGAAAAGAATGCAGACTCAAATAATGACAGGAGATAAGAACGTCACAAATGATCAAAAGCATACTTGTGTTTGGTAGGTGGCTCCTGAGTTCCGGCAGGTGCCTTTGTTCTTTTTACCCTGGTACTGAAATGCTGGAGATTTTCTGTGTTTGTTTGCTGGGGTGGCTCCTTGCTCATTTTTTGGGGTTCATGACAATCCTCATTTTGGAGTACTATAAGAAAACAGACACACATGCATATATTTAGCCAGTAGGAAAGCTGATGGAACTTCACATATCCGAACAAACAATAGAGATGCAGTAAATACAGACCACCTTGTGAAATCTATTTCTATTTCTTCGCCTTCATTTTTCTACTCATTACTTTGTATAGTGTGTGAGGCTGTATCTCAGATTAGCATATTTGAATTAAAAAAACCACCATGTGGAGACACACATGCACATACAGGCTGGGTGTACACATACAGGCTGGGGGTAATGTTTCATGCTATGGACGTAAATTTGTTTATAACCTAGACTGTGAAAGAGTCTATTCATTTTTGGCTCTCAAGAGAGTGGAGCACTTAAACAGCTGTCAGAGTGTCTTTAAAGAGCAGGGAGATGGGGACAGGGAGAAGGTTACTCTAAAAAGAGGTTTAATCTGCTTTTAAAATGTACTGACACATGAATAGTGAGAAGTGAATGCATAACACAAAAGTACTGTTCCATTGCCAACAATCAAATCTCTCATTCAGGAGGACTCTTACCGTTCCTCTACATCTCTTTCATTCTCCAACAGTGTTTTCTTCATCTTTCTCTACATTCCTATTTTCCCTTCCTTATTAACAGGCCATACTGAACCTCAGATATTCTCGCCAAATTGCAGTCCACTCCTCATATGTCTCCATTATTTTTCCCTTTTTAACTGTCTACCTCTGCCTGTCTTTTCCACTACTTTCTCAAACTTTGAATTTTATTTTTCTGTTGTGCCTCCTTATAAAATGGACAGTGTCCCCTTCAAAAAAGATTATTCATTTGGGAGTGCAGACTGATAACTGGCTAAAAAATATTAAGCCTGTAACAACAAGGGCACAATATGTTTACTTTTCACCCATGCTTCCCTTACTGTTCCCTTATGCCTCCACATACCTTTTGAGTGTTGAGTCATAGGAGGTAGTCTGGTGAGTGATCTTGCTCTGGGCCGGAACCCTCTTGAGCCTCTCCTGTCCAGACAATCAACTGGAGGCTTGGGTACAGCTGTTCCCCCCTCACTGTAGTCGTCATCCAGGGAAAGAGGTAACCTGGGCTTCTGTTTAATAATTGGTGCTAAACGTCACTTCCACAATGAGATCTCATTTTGTTAATGATGCAAAGAATTCAGAAACACCTTACATGTTCCAGAGGAGAGAGACGGGTTCCGGAACTTGGCCTAGAATCAGTAGCCTCAAAATTCTGAGCATGGACACTGTAAATAAATAAAAATATGCATTGCTATGTTTGTGAAAAAAAAAAGCTTTTTCATGTTCTGTACAAAAATTATAATAAATTACCTAGATTGTTACTTGTGTTGTGTGTGTGAGTTGAGAGGTGTACTAATCATATTTTATAAAAAGTGTAAAAGCTCTTTCCTTACTCTTACAGTATACTTGTAAATATATAGAATGACAATGCAGCAATATTGAGAATCAAAGCATATTTCAAACTCAGTTGTCTAACATTCTGTTTTGAGATTTTCTTAATTAACCTGAATGACGAAGGTGGTCTTCTGTCACATGCGCGGGCCGATGTGTCTCCAAAGAGGTGCCGGAGCTCATCCCGTGGGGTGAAGGGCCTCTGAGTGCTGAGGACCCTGAGAGAGCGTCTGGCCTCTGTCACTATCTCTGCACTGGTCTGTCTCCCAGCACCATGGCTGAAGTAGAAGGGCTTCTGCTTATCCTGCTTGCGCTCTACTGAGGCCATATGTAGTCTGTAGAGCTAAACTGGCGCTAGGGTTAGGACCAAGATATACAGATGAAACATTCTACATGTCTAACAGGAGAATAAAGGGAGAGACAGAAAATGTTCAATTTTAGCTGATCTGTGTCAGGTTATAACTCTACCACACCTGAATCTGAGAACAACACAATCACATAAATAAAACATACTGTGGTTTATTTTTCCTGTGTGAGTCAAGATGTGAAGAAAACAGATTCAATCACACAGGCAGATTCAATCACACAGGGATTCATTAGATGTTGGCAGACATATTTTAATTTATCAGTAGTAGTAGTTCCTTGTCAGAATAAAAATCTTGATGTTAGAGAAAATGAGGAGGTTTTGGAGAAATTTATTGAGATGATGATCACCATTGCAGTTAGCTGTAGAGGTAAGACACATTAAATGAATTGAAGTGAACCAAAGGAGCCAAACTCCTTACTTTAACATGTTGTATAAGAGGTCCGGATTAGAGGAACACACGAGTTATCTGTTTACAGGAGTTTTGGAAGATGATGGTGGAGTTTTATTACACGCCATAGGGTCTAACTACATTTCATAAAACAAAGCCTGCAGGATGCAAGGTGAGACACGCCGTCATTGAATAAAAAAACGAAAACAACACGTGCTTGACAGCTGAAAAGACGGGGCTTCTAGTGTAATGCACTCGACCGCCTTGCGCGCGCACGCGTTGTTACCGTGGCAACGCGTGAGGCGGTTGAAGGCATTCAAGTACAACAGGACAACAAAACAGAGAATAACGTCGACATGCGAGTGAGAACCAGACTAAAACATGAAACAGACTAAAAATGTACACGTTATATCAATAGGCACCCATTTTACTTGAGAAAAACGTATACTTGAGTGCAGCTATAATGATCATTTGTTTATTTGGAGAACAACAAACTTCTCAGGGAGCAGCTGCTTGGCAAGCTGATGCGCATAGATTAACTTCACTAAAACTCACTTCGGATTGTTTTCACTGAAAACTAAATTTAATGCGCCAAAGGGCAGTTTCTAACGGTCAAATAAAAGGTACCGGTTTAAAATAATTTACCTTCATGTAAGCTGTTTCCGACTTCGTTTCGCGGTCTTCAGAAACTACCTAGCAACTCCGGGGCGTGCACGCGCCGCACTACGTCATCACCAGTCTCTATGGTCACGGTGCTGTAGAGGGGCGCGGGCTGCTGCTGAACTCACTCAAAGTATATATATGGTTCTTGTATATACTTATATAACATCCATCCGTTTAATTTGTGTGGTATTGGAAGTTGCATAAAATTAGGCAGACTGAAAATTTCGTATTGGAATACATTTTTATTAAGCAGCCTCTCACATCACACACAAGGTTTCATGGACAGATTCATTCTGCAGTTTGTGTGCACCAGAGTTATTAGATACTCTGTTAAGATTATATATGTATATATATACCTTGGGGAAGATCTTATTGAAAGTTTAACGTTTTTTCAGGGTATATATTTCCAGTGACGCTATTCACGTGAAATTTTCACCGGACATCAGCTGGGAACCAGCTGAAATCTGTATGTAGTTAGAAAGTAATTCTGTCTCCTATCTTGCAGATTAATATCAGCTGGGTTAGTAAACATGGATGGGCTATAAAAAGGTTTTTTGTTACTAAGGTGTCACACAAAAAACATCTCATGATGGGTAAAATTTGCGACCCAATTGTATGTGGACAAGCCTATGAAATATTGGGAGAATGTAGTCTGGTCAGACAAGACCAAAATTTAACTTTTTGGCTGTCATACTGCCATGTTTGGAGGAGAAATGGCATTGCACATCACCTGAAAAAACACTATACCAAAGTTAAATACAAATACCAAGTTTGAAGGTGGAAGCATCAGATCTGAGCACTGCAGGTGTTTTCTTACAGGAAGCATCCTGAAGCTGTCATTACAAACAGCGGCTTCTCCCCAAAGTATTAAATACATTTCAGCTAGTGTCATTCCACTTTATTACACTTTTATTACACATTTATTTATGAGCTTTAACTTAGTGAATTCTTTATATTTGTATATTTCTTGAGGTAATGCGTGCACACAAACACACACACACACACACACACACACACACACATATATATATGTATATATATATATATATATATATAGAGAGAGAGAGAGAGAGAGAGAGAGAGAGAGAGAAAAAGAAAGGGGAGAGAGAAAGAAAGAGATGGGGGATAAATAATCCCACAAAATACCATGTTTCCTTGACTTCAGGACTCACTTTGAGTTGTTGAGTTACTCACTGAATTATTATTAAATATGATCAAATTTGAACATAAACTGTTTTATTAGGAATAAGTAACAAATGAAATGTCCTAATTTGCGAATGATTAAATATTTATATTAACCTACTTGTACTTAGTAAAAGATAAATGCACAGCACAAAGCATCATGTTATTTCCCACAAACTGTTTATTAAAGACAAGATTTATGGTTCATATGTCGGGAGAATGTGATGCTGTTTGAATTTTTCATGTACAGCATATCTCAGATTCATCGCAGTTTGACCTCTAACTAAAATATAAGTCACAACACAGGGGCAAGGTGATTTGATGCATCAGAAATATTCCTTTATTTTAAATCAACACATTTATACTGCACGCATATACGAATCGTACCTAGCGTAGTGCAAATCATCCTATTATGGCCACCATTTTTGCAGCTGTGACGCACTTTTAAAAACAGGATATACACAAAATGGTGTCCATGTTACGTCCTGTCTACGTAGTCCCATTCAGAGAATACTCTGTTAGGTTTTTTTTCTTACCATGGTCCTCTCTCGCTGATCTGTGTCTGGTGTCCTTTAGAATCTGTCCACCTGATTTCACCGTCCATCTGGTGCCCACTGTAAAACTTCCCATCAGAGAAGCCTAGCAGGAGACATGTTACCACACACAGCACATTTATCAATGTTCATAAACAAATCCATACAAATGAAAAGGTCCAAAGAGGGACCAGGAAGAAGCATACAGAAGTGCGTTCACTCTGTCTCTCTTCGTACTACAGCAGTGTAACCTGGACAGCACAAGTATAATGGCTTTATAACCAGCAAGACTGACTGGATTGTCCACTGGACCATATATAAATCCCTGTTTTTTTAAACCTCTACCTCTCTTCTATCTGCTCAATGTAAAATGTACATATGAGCAATCTTGTGCCTATCTGGTTGGTTTTTAAATAGCACTGCAAGCTTCATTCTCATGGATACAGGGATTTTCATTGGCTGAGAGTAGCTGGAGGGCTTGGCCAATCAGGAGTCATTACCCATGGTGCTCAACGGCCAATGGCTGCACAGAGATGGTTGCTGCTATTTCATTGTCACTAGGGGAGGGGGAGCATAGTGCCAGGGTAGCCAGGATGGTAAGTTGACAACTACCATACCAGCATGGCAAACATTCAGCATATAGGAGCACACATGGCAAAAATATGGGAACAATTAATTTGGTGAAATCTATTATATATGCCCTTGTACAAAAATAAATATTGTACTCATTCATGCACACACTGACTCAGGTCTTTTACATCACTGAGGTAAATTGGTTTGCTCTGCAAGGTCCGTTGTCTTTCATGATGGTTTGTCTCCTTGGTAACCAGTTTCTTGTGAGCAGTCTTTGGATACATACTCCCTCACTGCATGTTAAAGAAACCAGTATTGACAAATGCACAAACACACAAATGATGGAGGTGTTAAAGAACATAGTAAGACCCTCTGAGGGGATGTCGCTGTAAATAAAGCTCCATTCCTTGTTTTCTCTCTCTGTGTGCTGCCTTCTTCTGAAGGTGAATGCTCTTCAGTTCTTGCTTTTATCACCAGAATGAGAATCTGTATAAAACTGCACCCATAGGTACACTAGGTAAACTCTACTGTAATTCTGTTAGATATTTTTATTCTCTTCCTTTCTCGCTCTCTGACAGGAGAAATAGCTTGGAGGAATGGATTTAACAAGGGTTTAACAGGGTTATACATAATGGTGGTGTAGCTTTTGGCTTTGCTTTTAATTGAGCTTTTCCTGCTGTCCAGCATGCTCACAGAAAGCACGAACAAGCAGCTGACTGCTTGGGCTGCTGCCCTTTTCTTCTCTCACACAGTGGCTTTGATAATGACGCAATGACGACATACTGGTGATTGACTCATATTTGTACAGGGCAGTGTAAGAAAGTCAGCCATCCAGACAGAAGTGGCTTTGTTGTTGTCTTTGGGTTTGCTATTCAGGCATACAAATCTTGTAGCTGTGGCCATATCTACATTTTCCCTATATATTAGCAAGTGGGTGGTTCACCCATTACTATTTAGAATCTTAAGGTACACATTTTGTAATTGTGGTTGTACAGGTATACCACAAAGAAGTGCAGAACTTGATTGAGACTGCAACATTTGGGGGCATTAGAACAGTACAAATTCTTATCACTGATGTATTGCAGCAGTAAGCTAGCACAAACGCCCCCATCCAGACACAGTGAGAGTTACACTGCAGGAAGGCAACATAAAATGTGTCATTAGAGTTAAGGATGTCGACCAGTGGGGTCTGTGAAACACAGATGGGTTAAACATGTGCTCAGACCTTACTGAAATTAGCATTTTCACAAAGATCTGTGTATAACCATAAAAGCAAATGCTGGGTTGAAATAACAGCAATAATGGTTTATTTATGCATAGATCTATCCTCTATTGATGAAGCAGCTTATACTTGGTCTAGGAGGAGTTTAGCACACTTCAGATTTTCTTAAATTTTTTTTATTTTAATCCTGAGTTTGCATTTAAGGATAACGTTGAAAAAATGTTGAAAATGAGCACTATTTTTTAATAAAAAAATATTCTATTTGGGGGAAAAAAGTTTCACAATGCAGTGACATATACCGAAAGTACCAGAAATTTTAATTATATTGTGATATATGTTTTTGCCAATACCGCCCACTACTAGCTCTGGTAAGTTTATTTCTGGTGATGTGACAACCCAAACACTATGAAGAAGTGAAAAATGAGATGATATATCCAGAATGCTGCTGCACTCAGGTAGCAGACAATGTAAAAAAGTCAAATTATTAATTCTCCAGTTGCTTAGTATTTACATTTTTTTTGCACATCAGTGTTATATTATATTGACAGTGCTTCTCAGTCATAGGGTACACATATGCAGATGTACAAATTATGAAAGTCTCTGAAACACTGACTCAAGGGCTAACCAGGGGAGTGTCTGTCAGCTGGCACTTAGCACAAACAGCTGTTTGTGTCGAAGAGCATAGACTTCCTGTCAGCATGTGTGCTAAAAGTCATTTGTAGTGCTGTGGTTTTAGAGAGCTGAATTTACTACTCACGAAAGAAGTTCAGAGTTCATTTAGTTTCATATTGGATCATTTTGCTTTGTATTAAGCAATTTCTATATAGGAAAAAAACTCTTCTCTTCACTCTTGTCAATGTTTTTTGCTAACTTTGTACTAACCTCTGACTATTTATTTTTCTTTTTGACAGGGTTTGCTAACGTGTGCAACTTAGCTGGTAGGAACTTGGTTAAAAGCAGATGTTGATTTAAGTCTAGCTTCGCAGGTATGAAGAACAGATGTGGAGTACTTAAGCACTGATGTACGTCGCTCTTGATACGAGCGTCTGCCAAATCCCGTAATTGTAGTTGTAATTGTAATTGTATTATGAGATCAGAATTCAGAGTGAATTTTTACTGGATCCCTATAGTCAAGATTAGTGCTGATTATTATTCTAACAGAATGCCTCACAAACCTAAACAAGCTTGTTTTTTTTCTTTTTTTCACTTTGCTTAGTTTTACTTATTTGAACTCTGCTGTCAAAACAATGAATCATGTATTGGCAACACAACTTTTCTGCTGTGTTTTGGTGATCTATCAGTACTGCTAAAATTGAAAATTTTAGGTTCACGGTATATGAATATTGATGATAACAGTGATATTTAAAAAATTGATATATTAATAATACACATATGATAATATAAATAATACAGCAACGGTAACTATTTGGTTCACATTCCTGATATTGCAGGTTTGGGTATTGCTGATTAAGGCTGGTTGTCAATTACCATAAAACAGAAAAAAGAAGAAGATGATGCAGTAACTGGCTGGCTAGCAGCCACAATGTGTGCTGTGTGGCCACACGCAAAATTGTGTCAGAGGACATGAGATGACAGTCAAGAGACACTCTGCCTGCACCTGATAAGAAATAGTTTGCCAGTGGGTTGTTTTTTGGATTTCGGAAAAATCCAGACCCCAGTCTGCAGTAAGTGCTGATCAACACCACCAACCTGTTAGCCCACCTTCACCTCCATCATCATGCAGATTTCGCCATGGTAAAGAGAGTAAGCAGCAGTTAGCTTGCTAGCCCTGAACTGGTAATTGTTAGACTAAGGTCTTAGTTGTGTTGTTAAAGCTTAGTTATCATGACAGTGAACTTGACAGTATTTTCTCTCTTCTATTTATTTGTTAGGCTGGTTCAAAAAAGCGAGACAGAGCCAGGATTCAGATCAGCTATCGGTGTTTGAGTCAATTTTAAGAAAATAAAAGCAGACATACCATGTGCATGTCAGGATAAAGCCATCACTTGCATTTTGAGTGTAATTCATTTGCCAAAAAAGAAACAAAACACACAATAAATAGATATTGCAATAAGAAAATTTAAAATGACATTGTGACAGCCCAATCTCAACCCAACTGATAAAACTTACTAGTTTAAATGCTGCTTGTTGTGAAACAATGTAGTTGTAAAGTCTAATGACTGTGGAAATTATAACAGTGGGCCTAATCATGACCATGTCAAATAATTGTAATAAGGTGATTGTTAGGATAGTGAATGGCAAACTCTGCAAATCTCACTGGCAAACTGGGATACGCAGTATCTTTCACAGTTCTAAGCACAGTGATAGTATCAGATGGGCATCTCCAGGCATTCTAGACTTTCAGAGAAGGCCTAATGATTTCTGGGAACTACGAACTTTTAGTCATTTATATTCAGTAGAATGTTATTGTCACTTCCGCGCCACCTCCGCCACGTCCCCAGCGGTCTCAGTCTCTGGTCTACTCGTCACGCCCCTCTTCCTCCACGTGCTGGTTTGTTTATGTTTGGGTGTGGTGCCTAGCAACCCACCTGCAGCAGAGTGAGCCTTCGCGCTCTCTCCTGAGTGGGTTGCTAGGCGCTCGCTAGTTAGTTCAGGTGTGTTCTCTTTAGTTCCAATTAGTTTGAGTTAATGTCTTGTTAGTTTAGATCAGTTCTGTGTTTCTATTGGTTCCTGTGTTTTCCCTCCTGCTCTCTCTTTTGTATTTTAGCCAGCTGTTCCAGGAGTCCAGCGTGCGATCTCCCTCATACTCACTCTCCCTCTGCTCTCTGTTTCTGGAAGCCCTCCAGGATCCTTTGTCTCACTCTCGTGCTGGCTTCGTGAACTGGGAAAGCGTTACTCGTGACTCCTGAATTGGAGTGAACTTCATCGGGTTCGCCTCAGCTAAGGAGTGACATCTTCGCGTCCCAGACTGAGCGTTACCCTCTGTCCAAGTCCGGAGCAAGAGAGAGGCGATCAGTGCTTAAGTTAAAGGACTGTTTCTATTTCAGTTCTCTACACTGTTATGGTTTTCAAGAGACTTTTTGCACCTCATTTTGGATTAAAGCTCTTTGCGTCTTCTGCATCTGTGTCCTCCTTCCCCGTGTTGCACATGACAGAAGAAAGCACCGACAACATGGATGCAGCAGGAGTACCCCTGCCAAGCGAGGAGGACCAGCTGCTGCAATGCCTCGCTGACCAACAAGGCCAGCTGGATCAGCTGACACACATAGTGTCTGAGCTGGTGCTCAGCCTACAGCACATGCCCCCCTCAACTCCAGCTCCGGCGCCTCTGTCACCAGCCCAGATCGCTCCTTTGCGCTCCCCATCGACTCACCATGTGTCACTTCCGGAGAGGTATGGGGGTGAAATATACTTGCTGAGTTTCCAGAGATGTCATCGGTGCTGAAGGTGTCTACGCTGATCCAGCGGCTCACGTGGCCATCTGGAGAGGATGTGTTCGGTCACTCGGGACTACGCTGAACTTCTCTGCCTCTTACAGACGGTGTTTGACCACCCGAACCAGGGGCAAGCTAGCACCACTCACCTTCCCCAGCTCCGGCAAGGAACAAGCTCGGCAGTCGACTACTCCATAGAGTTCCGCATCCTCGCTGCTGAGAGTGGGTGGAACAATCCCGCTCTCATAGCGGTTTACAGAAGAGGGTTGGACCCGGAACTCCAAAAGGAACTTTCCTGCCGAGATGCGGGCCTCACCTTGGACCAACTCATGTCCCTCGCCATTACACTGGACTAACATCTCTGGTCACAGCCCAAGTGCTCTACTCCGTTTTGCTCCTCCCCAGAGAAGCCTCATTTCTGCCTGGAGGCAGTTCAGACTACTCCTCAGAATCATCAGAATCAGACTCAGAATCGCATTTATTGGCCAAGTATGTGAGCGAACACATACAAGGAACTTGATTCCTGTTGATGGTGTCTCTCAAGCACAACAGTATAAAAACAACAACAATATGTAAAGACACAAAGAACAATACACTGAGCAATATAATATACAGTAATGTACAATCTACAGTATGAATATGTAATATGGATTTATATTTATAAATATAAA
>JBBPCZ010000163.1:16812447-16832216 GCA_037974445.1 Brycinus macrolepidotus
AGATGACTGCCTGATGTTTAGCAGTTGATCTCTGGAAAAAGTAATGTGGTCTGAGTGACCAAACGCACAGAAAATAAGCAAAAACAAAGAAAGTACGAGAGAGCGCAGTACCGAGGCTGCCATCCGCGGCGCCATCTCGTATCTCCTGCGCCATCTCCTGCGCCATCTCCTGCCCCTGGTTCGATGCGTGAAGAGCCAGCGCCTGAACCCATGCAGCTGGGGTCCTCTTGTCTTTCCCCCGATGAGAGAGAGAGACGGCTCACTGGGGGACTATGTCTCTACTGTGGGGACGGAGGACACCTAATGGCATAATATCCCCTATGGAAGAAAAAAGCAACTAAAAAGAATTGAGTATCTCTGCTAAAACATTATCAAATATCCCAATTCTGTATGCCTGCTAAACTGCATTTAACTAACCAATGTCTTTCCCTCTCCGTCTTTGTCTCTCCCCATGGTTGAGCTTCCAGTCCCGATCACCATGCGAGCCTTAGATAGTCACCCAGTTAGTAGAAATGCAGTAAAGAAAGTACCCTTTCACTCGCGTTCTCCATTAATGGCATCCATTATGAAAAGTTACAATTCCTCATGCTAAAACATGCTGACCCACCACAGCTCCTGTGTTGAAATTACCTGACGCAGCCAAGACCTTTGTGGTCGAAGTTGACGCCACAGAGGTTGGTCTAGGTGCAGTGCTATCACAGAGACACAGAACCCTGGGGAAGCTCCATCCTTGTGCCTTCTTCGCACGAAAACTGACTGACATGGAACGAAACTATGACATCGGTAATTGCGAGCTGCTCACAGTAAAGGCTGCATTACAGGAGTGGTGCCATTGGTTAGAGGGAGCCCGATACCCCTTCACCGTGTTGACTGACCACCGTAATTTAGAGTATATCTGGCAGGCAAAGAGGCTAAACCCATGACAGGCACGCTGGGCTCTGTTCTTCACTCGTTTTAACTTTGTGATCACATGTAGGCCAGGGTACAAGAACGGGAAAGCGGACGCGTTGTCAAGACGCTTCCCCATTCCTGTAGATGACACCGAGCCCGAACCTATCATTCCAGCAGCTCTTATTGCTGCGCCCATAAAGTGGGATATAGACTCTAAAATTGAGTTTTTCACAGAACCCTGCCCCCGTGATGTGCCCCGCTCATAAAGTTTTCGTGCCTGAGCCACTAAGTAACCAAGTACTTGAGTGGGCTCATACAGCACCCGCAACAGGACATCCCGGAGTCCAGAAAACTGTCGCAGCGACTGCTCGACTCCTGGGTGAGACTGGGCTGCTTACGGTATTTGGTGGACTGAAAGGGTTATGGCCCCGAGGAAAGGAGCTGGGTCCCAGCCCCGGAACATCCTCAGCCAGGAACTGATTGAGGAGTTCCATAGGGCTCGGCTGGATCACCCGGCTCCCCAGCCTCGTGGGCGCCCTCCTAGTCAGTCATCGCAACCCAGGAGACTGGGTCGCCCTGAGTGGTCCCGTTCCCGCCCGGGTGTAGTGGTGGTCCCTTCTTGCCCTCCTTCGGAGGCCGGTGCTGGAGGGGGGGTACTGTCACATCCGTGCCACCTCCGCCATGCCCCCAGCGGTCTCAGTCTCCGGTCTACTGAGGGGAGGTGTCTCGTCATGCCCCTTATCCTCCACGCCTGGCTCATTACAACTCATTTAGGGAGTAGTGAATAACGCCAATGAAAAAATACAGCACTTCACCAGTCAGTATCTTGTGATGTAAAGGTTTACACGTTGCACATTTTGATACACCGCATTGTTACATTCTTTTGAAGCATGGCAAATTTTGTGAAGTTTTGTCCATAGGGGGTGCTGCAGCTGACACATTCAGTATCTCAAATACCACGCAAGATAAAATTTAGAAATTTGGGATGTTTTGGCTGTGAATAGCCAGTCAACATTCAGCAGCCAATACATGCCTCTGTGAATGGCCAATCTTAATGAAATTTTATATTCTCATTCATAATGGCATATAGATGCTATTAAAGCAGTTTCAAACAATTCAGCTATAAGATGTTGCTGCAACAAGCTGCATGTTGTCCTCTGTTCGTCTGACATGATTTGGTCTATTTTGAAAATTAATTTGGTCTTTAAATCCTTATGTAATGTTTACAAAATTCAAATTGTCACCTGTTGAAATGGTCAAATCTTACTACCTGGGCCAGTTTGCACATTCTGCTTGTACCTAGCTGATCACCATTTTTTTCTGTGGCAGTCATATTATGCAGCACAATGCACTTTCGATATTATGTTTTGGTTGGAAACACTGAAGTTAAATTCTTTAAATGGCTAACGGAAATTTATTGTTTTTTGTTTTTGCTTTTCACGTGTCAGCAACTTACATTCAACTAATTTGAGACACAACCCGCTGCCTTCACTGTTCCTTTTGCCCACTTAACACACTGCTGTCATGTGAAATTCTAACATCTAGTGTTGCAATCGTACAACTATTAGAGAAGATCATCAAAGTGTATTTTAATTTGATAATGATGCTCCTCTAGATAATTGTAAAGGAAACAGGTGAAGCAGCAGCAGTTACATGGTTGAATTCACATGTTTCCGCTGTCTGAATATCTTTTGTCTCGTTAGGGCTCTGTCATCATGCACTTAGAATCTGAAGATGTGTAATCCATCTTGTACACACATACCCTCCACTTATGTCATGTGCACAAACACAGCCTCTGTTGTCACATTGATTCCCATACATATCCATCTACTCTAGGAATCGGTGTTCTATTGCATGTTTAACAGTCATCAGAGCTTGGATAATGTGTTATGTGTTGCATGTATCAAGTAATATATTAGCATATATATTACATATATTACAAGATAAAATGTATCTTATGTAACATATTGAACTTTTTTATATTGCTTTTAATGAAAAACAACATTTGTCAAAAATTTCACTTATACGTTGTGCTTAAAGATGAATTAAAACAAAAACAAAACCCACAAGGAGGAACAACTTCACATCCCCAATCCCTTGTACCCTGGCTCACCCCAACCATTGCACCCCTGGTACACCACCGATGACATATGAGAGAATAACCAAAATAAGTTCAATCAGGCAACACCTGTAATTCCGTGAAATAGGAGATGAAAGATTGCCATTTATGGACAAATTGTGCAGACAATCCTCTCAATGTGTACTTGACTTTTTCCAGTGTGATAAAAAACATTGTTTCTTTGAGCCACTGAGAGATGGAAGGACTGCGAGCAGACTTCCAGGGTAATAAAATTATACATCTGGCTACCAGCGATGAAAAAGCTATGATGCCTCTTTGCATGGATGTTAATGTAGTTGGACCTTTAGCAATTCCAAATATAGCAATCAGTGGGCAAGGATGTATTGTTAACCCGAGTACCTTGGACATGATGTCAAAGTAACTGACCCAAAAAGGCTGCAAGTTTGGACAATAAAAAAACATGTGACTTAAATGACAAGGGGATCCATGGCATCTGTCACATTCATCTATAATATCGGGATATATTTCAGAAAGTCTTGCTTTGGGTAAATGTACCCTGTATAGGACTTTAGGGTCCAAATCATGCACAGGAAGAGGTAGATTGTATTTTATCTATAGTACTGTCCTAGAGCTACTCATTTAATTCCATACCCAATTCTTTTTCCCACCTGGTCTTGATTTTGATCAGCGATTGAGCACCTAGGGATAAAATAGAATCATAAATCTTCATTATTATTCTTTTATCATATGGGTTCACTGAAAGCAATTCCTCCCAGGGCTGTGTTGGAGGAACGGACGGAAAACATTGAAAGGTCTTAGAAATGAAGCTATGGACAAGGAAATAATGAAACATATGTGATGTAGGTAAATCATAGTTATGGGGCAAATTAGAAAAAGAATCAAATATACTTTTCACATTTTATCCCTTTATCATAATTTAGAGTTCGTAACCCAGTAATGGAATTTCTGAATTTGAGTGGCCCAATAATAGTACTGAAAATTAGGCAGAGCAAGTCCTCCACTGAGTTTACTTTTTTGTAGAAGGGTTTTATGAATTTTTGGCGGCTTGCCACCACATATGAAAGAGCTAATTATCTTGTCTACAGAGATGAAAATATAATTTGGCAAAAAGAGGGGAACAGATTGAAATAGAAACAAAAATTTTGGCAAAATGTTCATCTTGACAGCATTGATTCTGCCAACTAGTGAAAGTGGCAGGTTGGTCCAACGTTTAATGTCAGCTTTAATCTTCTTAATTAAAGGAGCAAAATTTGCTGTGGATATATTAGATAATGAACGTGTCAGGTGGATGCCCAGATATTTAAAACCCGAACATCTAAACTGAAAAGGAAAGTCTGACTGATTAAGCTGCAGAGAGGACTCATTGATGGGGAAGAATTCACTTTTCTGTAAATTTAATTTGTAGCCTGAAAAAGAACTAAACTTATGCAAAATATTCAAAATAACAGGAACTGATGTAGCAGGCTCGGACACGTATAACAAAAGGCTCAATGGCAATGGCAAAGAGCAAAGGGGAAAGCGGACAACCTTGATGTGTACACTGTATAAAGAAGCCGAATCCAAGAAATGATTTAATCCCTGAAACCAAATATGTATAATACTGCGAAGAGGTTTTGCCACTCCACCCTGTCGAATGCCTTCTCGGCATCTAATGAATTTACAATCTCCGGGTTTGCAGAGACCTGTTTAGAATAAATAATATTAAAAAGTGTACGAATATTAGAAAACAGTTGACACCCCTTAATAAACCCATTTTGCTCCTCAGATATAATACAGGGCAACACGTCTTGCAAATGCTATGCAATAGCTTTGGCCAACACCTTTACATCTGCACTGAGCAGGGACAGTGGCCTATAAGAATCACAAAGAGTTGCATCTTTATCCTTCTTTAGAAGTACAGCTATAGATGCCTGAGTCAGAGTAGGTGGTAAAGAACTTTTGCGCCCAATCAGGAGGGACAACTGGGTTATTAAGACCCCCTAGGAACTCAGTCATTTTCGTATTATCCGTAGGAAATTCCAGATCAAACAATGTTAGTTAAAATGTTTTAAAAATACTATTAATTTCGATGGGGTCAGTAGTAAGGTCATTGGAGACAGTCCTAATTTGGAGTATCAAATGAGAAGCGCCCTGACGTTTTAACTAATGTGCCAACAAACGACTTGGTTTATCGCCATACTCATAATATGTATCACGTGAATGTAAGAGTAGATGCTCTGCCTCTTTCGTAGCAATAAGATCAAACTCAGCCTGTAAATTGAGGCGCTGTTTGAGTAGAACAGGAGAGGGGGTCGAAGTGTATCTATGGTCTAGCTCACTGATGGCAGAAGAAAGCTCATTAAGTCTCACGTTTTGTTTATAATTAACCTGTGCTGAATAAGAAATAATTTGTCCTCTAAGAAATGCCTTAAGCGTTTCCCAGAGTAAAGAACAAGAAGTGGATTCATTTTGATTAAATACAAGAAAGTCATCAATAGTGGCTGAGATGAACTGGCAAAACGCCTCATCAGATAGGAGGAGGGAGATAAATCTCCTGGGAGAAGGACTGCGTCTATGAGTGGCCAAAAATAATGCCCAGAGAAACTGGTGCATGATCCGAAATTTCTGTACTGGAGTAGTCAGTGCCTACTACATAGGTATTGATCACAGTATCAATTAAAAAATAATCAATTCTAGAATATGAGTGATGAACAAAGGAGAAAAAAGAAATTTTTTACGCAACCGCCAAGGATCAACAACACCATATTGCGACATAAAATCAGAACATGTCTTAGCCACTGCTGACTGAGATAAACTATCTGGATTAGACCAATCTAGTGATGGGTCAATAACACAATTCAAGTCTCCTCCCAGGATCAGCTTATGTGTGTCTAAAGAGGGGAGGATGTTTAGTAATTTGTTAACTTAACGTCATCAAAGTTTGGGGCATAGACATCAAGCAAAGAGACCTTCAACTGCAATAAAGTACCTGTCACAATAAGGTATCTTCCGTTTTTATCAGCTAGAACCTGAGTTGGTGAGAACTGAATATTTTTCTGAATTAAAATGCCGACTCATCTTGACTTGGAGTTGAAATTGGAGCGGAACCTTTGACTCACCCAAGGACACCGAAGCCTGTGTTATACTCTTGAACAAAAAACGCCCGCAGTGGCTCAATAGAGCCACTCGGAGAAGGCCACAGAGAGCGAGCAAAAGCTCCCGCACGCCTCGCTATAAATAAAAAAACATGTAGCGCAATAAAATGTGATACAAAAAAGAAGGCAAATAATAATAAAATAATAAAAATAATTCCTCTTCGGTTTCAAGCAGAAGTAATGGCTTAACTTAGAGAAATCAACCACTAGAACATAAATTGGCTTTAGAATATGAAGTAGATATCTAAAAAGGAGCTTCATGTACTGAACAAAGAAGAAAAAGTAATAATAATAATAGTAATAAAAGTGAAATATGGAATCAAATCAAATCAAATTGTTTCCTGCTCCTACTGTATGCAAATACAATTTGCCAAATATTTGGTGCTAACCCCAACTAAAACTTCAACCAGCTTACATTTATCGGCGTATGGGAAAATAAATGTAACTCAAGTCCACAACAAATCACCTGCTGGTCAACATCTCGATGTAGAGTTTAACATCTTCAGCTGAGAAAAAGTTCTTTTCAACCCCGTTACACGGAGTCTGGCTGGATAAAACAAACCATAGCGGGCACCATCGATTGACCGAAGAAGTTGCCTGACCTCGTTAAAAGTAGCATGAGCACAAGCTACTTTAGCAGTATAGTCAGGAAAAACAACGTTTTATCTGCCCACTTTCCCTGGCCCAGCATAAAATATCCACACAGTCACTGTAATGGTGAAGCCTGGCCACGACGGGTTGAGACCGTGCATCAGACTTTGGTTTGGGTTGGAGTGCTTGGTGGGAGCGATCCAGATGCGGGTCTTTTTCCAGGCCGAAGGCCTCCCTTAGCAAGACTGTGACAGCGGTGGGGGTGGCAGTGTTCGGACCTTCAGGTACACCTACTATCCTGATGTTATTCCTTCTCGATCTAGCCTCCAGGTCTTTGCATTTCTCCTCTAACTTAGTTAGGTCGGAGGTGAGGGCTTTTATCGTGGATTTCATGGTAGCAATGTCGACAGAGCAACTAGTGAGGGAATGTTCCATTTCCCCCACAGTACTCTTCAACTCCATCATGTAAGCCTCAGCAATAGCTTTATCGGACACTATTTGTGCTTTCAGAGCCTGCAGGTCCAGACTGATAGTCGATAAGGCATCTCGCAGCGCCTTCTGAAGTCCACACTTGAAAATGTCTGCAATCTCCTTCTTTACCTCCTAATAGTTCCAGTTTGAGAGCCTCGATACTACCTGAGGGTTCTGCCCCTGGCGAGGTCAGCCCCGTAGGAGAGTCATCAGGAGAGGGTGCAGCTGTAGCCTGTTGATTAGGCCTCACTTGTGATTGAGCCATAGCATGAGTTTTGCCACCCTTTCCAGTCATTTTCCTTAAATGTACCGAGTACCAAGTGTTTGGATACCAATACTAAATAAAATCAGGGTGAAAATACAGTTATTGCTGCGCTAAACTTCGAACTTCTCAGACATTTAAAAACTTCATACATGAAGAAAGAAGGAGAGGATTTTGCTTTGGATCACTGTAAAAGGACGCCACTGAAGGAGGCAAGGAAATGGTTTAATGACTCAATCCGATACATAAAATGACCAAACACACATCTCAGAGTAGTGAGTTTTTCCTTCACAGTACAGAAGGTTGAAGTGAGTGGGCTAATGTCAGGCGATATGCATAAAAAATTATTCAATCCTCTCCCTCTTGGTTGCTCTCACTCTCCCACGTCCTGATGCACACATGCACACTTTGCTTTTTTACTCTAATTAGATTCCTTCTGGAAACAAGAGAGATACTTTATCCTTTACAGTTTCTTGTGTTGTAATTTGCACTTTTTTCTACCTTTTTCTCTTCTGTCCCTCTTTTTAAATCCTTCAGAAAGTGAGAAGGTGTCATGTAGAGGGAGCGAAGACATAGAAATTGAGAGTTGCGAACTACAGTGTGGCATGATTGTGTCTAAAGGTGCCAGTTTCAGTATAATTCTGTAATATAATTCTATTCTATACCAGCCATTAATGTGGCCTTTTGGTAGTAGTCTATGGATCACGTAAAATCTCAATTTGGTACTGATGTAAAACGTTTTTTGGAGAAAAGACAGACAAGAAAGAGATTTTTAAAAAAAAGTTAGAGTAAGACTAGGCTTCCGTTAATTGTGTTTCATGTTACTGCCTTCACCTAGTCCAATAGTGTCCATGTGTTTGCCTTTGTACTGCACATGTGCCATCCTCAGTAAAGCTTAATGTTGTTTCCAGTAACAGAACTGAGAGTGCAGTCCCTCACACTGCTGAGAGACAGATTGTATTCTACTGCCTAATGGACACTAGAGCTACAGTGAACCTGAGATCACACATCTCTGTCTCTCTCTCTCTCTCTCTCTGTCTCTCTCTCTTTCTGTCTTTCTTTCTGTGGGTCACACAAAGCCTCCTTTCAGCAATGACATCACTACACTGCGGCCCAGTTCTCAAATCTCCCGTGTCACTGATCTTTCCTTGCACTGCTCTAGCCAATCAGACCAAGGCAGAGTCAGTGATGACTTCATAGTTACAGAGGTCAAGACACACGAACTAACATACACATGCAAAAACACATACACATATCCTTGCTGTTGGAACAAAACCTAAAAAAAACTGTTAGTCATGAAATTTTGACATGTCTTTTGATTTGTGTATTTTTCATTCCTAACAATTGCTTTTAACGCTCAAAATATGGCACTTCAAATTATGTAGCTATCCTAATGCCCTGCTAATACTTCAGAAAAATTTGAACACTTCCAGTCAAATTATGTTCATATTTTGTTGATTTCCTAAGTGACTATCCATTAACACACAGAAAACACTTAAAAATGGAATTTTCTGCTGATTGTAATGCACAAGTTCTGTACATTTGCGTAAAATATTACCATTTGGTTTCTTGGGAATTTTATCTTTTACTTTGATAAAGAAATTTTTTTTTTCTTTTTTGAACCAATTACACTGTTTTGGTTCTTGTTGTCAGTGGACAAAGGCGCTATTCATGTTTCTCATTTAAATACATAATTCAGAGTGAGTCATCTGAAAAGAACACCTTCTTTTCTGAACCCTCCAAATATCCAAGAGGTTGAAAAAAAGTACAATACAGGTCTGAGACTGTTGGCTCAGTAATATACATCGATACCTCCAGCATGTGTGTCACCTTTGACATACAGAGGTTCTGATAGTGCTTACTAATCTCACCAACTTAGTGCCAACCACAGTTGTCAGAGTCAGCATGTAGGATATTCCTATAAACCTTAAACACACACACAAGCTCTTTTTCCACAGTATTGTTACAACAAATATTACCCTTGGAGTTATGTAACAACTCTTGACCTCTGGGCAGGGTTTTATGCATATGTGCATGCTTTTGTGTGTGTGTGTGTGTGTGTGTGTCTCTGTCTGTGTGGGAAGGGTTGGTGAATTCCAAGCATTGCTTGTGGCTCTGGCAAACAGGGACATTCAGCATCGTTTGTTTGCTGGTTGTTCTGTTCTTATAAAAGTAGTTTCTAATTGGCAGATTTTAGAAGTTCAAAATTGGCTGATTTTACAGACACTACATATCCAAACGTCTGTAGAAAAGCATTACCAATAGAAAGGGATGCTGTCGAGGAGCCACAAATCATATCCAAAGCCAAGCATCGGACAGCAAAGCCCTTTAGTATTGGTCTGTGGAACAGTAGAATTGCATTCTCTTTGGTGATGGAGGACCACCCAATCCTTTTAGGATCAGTAGTAGCGTATTTATGGTCCAGGACTAATAATTTAGAATCAGTACCTAGCCTTACCAATGCTCTTCGGGCTGAATGCAGTCAAAGCCTAATAGCAATATTACAGCATCAAGTGTGTAAAGCTTCCCCAGAGGAGAAGCTGTAGTGGTTGCTGTAGCATAGTGGGTAATTCCACTGCCCTACACAAAACAGACTGGGATTCAATTCTCTGCTCGAGCAAGCACACCACAAGACACCAGTAAGAGTCCTTGGGCAAGACTCCCAATGCTACATTCACCAACTTCTGTAACAAGGTAAACTATAAGTTGATCTGGATTAGGAACATTTGCCAAATCTGTAAATCTATAGACTGTTACTACAGCAAAATACCGAAAACCACCTCATTATTACCCTTGATTTTAAAAGAAACGCTGGATAAGCAGGTGTCTACAAACTTTTGGACATCTTTCATCAAGTGAATTCCGTATTAATGTGCTAAGACAGCTATTACAATCATTGTGCTGTCCAATGAACAATTTTTGACTGTTTTGTCTACTTTGTATTGTGTTCAACACTACGTAACTACGATAAAATCATTGTAACACAACACACTCTCAAGGCTTTTTGCTTTATTCCACAGCAGTGGTCAGTAATCCTCCTTCTGAAGATCTGCCTTCACTCTGATTTATTTTCAGATCAGCATACCTGATCCAGCTACCTTTTTGCTTTCCTTAATTGTATCTGTTTTCAAAATAACATGATTCATGCACATACAGCTCAACCAAGCTTTATTTACATGCGCACCATTTCTTATACAAACTAGATTACAATTCAAAATGGAGTACACAGGAAAAAAATACCCACTAACATCAAAAAGAGAAGCCATTACTACAGGATCAAGAGGTCAAGGGGCAAAGATAATGGGTGGGGGACATAGAAAGAGGGCTAAAGTTGGGGGAAAAGATTAAAATAGTGGTACTCATATGGTTGATGCTCATCATGGGTATAAAACACCTCTGATTTATGAGGATATTAAAGCTGGGTTGAAATAGTGAGGCAAGCACTCCTACCTCATTCCTATTGAAAATATTGAAGTGGCCTATGAATTCTCAGGGATATTTTCCAAAGAAAGACAAGAAGGAACACATGCAGGACTAGTCTGAAGAATAAAGGGCAACAAAAATGATTATTTTTGGGTGCTCTAGGTGCTCCTAAGTGCTGCTGTCTTCTGTGAAGGATTTTCCAAACAATATGTCAGTTATTCCTTGCATTATGAGATGTCAGCTCTTTCTGTGGGTTTGACCATACTCTATGAGGTCATTACTGGGTGTGTGTCCATGTAAAATGAATATCAATAGAGCAGCAGGGTTAGGATGCGGGATCATGCTATGAACCCCTGGTGGCACTGTAAGATTGTGTTGCCAGCCATGCACGCACTGTCCATTCCCGCAACACTTCTACAACATTCAGCCTCTAGCTTGTGCACATAGAGGCTATGGTGGGTTCAAAATAACTAATGAAGGATGTTTCTGAGTACTTTACAATCCGGGATTGAAAAAGACCTCCCTGTAAGTGGTCCAAACCTCTTTAGTAAGTAGGCCCACCCTATTCTTATCAATACATCAACCTTCAATAACTGGTACTGCGCCATCACAACATTACATGAGTTCAAGCAGGATGTATACATATATATGCATTTCACACAATACAAATGCACAGTTACATACATGCATACATGAATGTACGCAGAGGAGGGTAACTCCTGAGGGAGAAACACATAAAACATTGAGAAATTGGGGATTCGATGGTTTTACACAATTATGATAAAAGGTGAACTTCCTGAAACAAACAAACAAAATTTCAATGGAAAGGCAAAACCACAACCCCTAGCCCCAACCCCTTTCTGGAAAAAAACCAACAAAATTATCTCCTGTTGTTTCATATTCTTGTCTTTTTGTTGCATGATGTATAAATGTTCATATGTTGCAACATTTGTTTTATCTTACAAACAAATTGTACAACCAGGTTGCAGTTAGATCTAGATGGGGGGCCCTGATGTTGTCATGGTGACCCCCTTCACCCCTGAGCCATGGTGATGTAGTTTGCATACAGAGACTGCAAGTCCCTAAATTCAACTCTGTATATTTTCTCTCAATTTTGGCTACCAGCATCTCCTACATGTTCAAGTAATTTGGCAAATATACAAAAGATAGCTTATTGTTTTTGCTCAGTAAAGATGGCTTCCAGAGGGAAGGCCTACCCACCACTGAATGCTGCCATATGCTAATTGCTAATGCTAATTTTATATGCAATGTCCTTCAAGCCTTGTAAACACACATGGCCTCAAACAAGGACAAGGCTCAACACTGATTATTTAGCACCCAGTATGGCATGGAAATGTTCACAATGCAAGTACATGGTTATTTATTCATTAATTTGGCTACATTTATATGCCAAAGATCCCACAATGCTTTGCTGGATAAAAAGCATTCTTTCACCAGCTAAGCTCTTACTTCAAAGCATTCACAAGAGAGCCAGAATGTATTACCTTTTCTTTCTTCTTTTTTATAGTTACATACAGTACACACAAACAAAAGTCATTTCCTTTATAGGTTGTGCTACAATAGGGTATTACTTCAGTACTAGTATTAGGCTACTACTTCAAACTGGAGACTGATTATGCTGCTAACAAAATTAATAATGTAGGCAGGACCTTAAGTGCACCAAGTCAAGATGTTACTCCACCTGAGTGTTAGTTCTGAAATTTGCAAAGTTATGGGATATAGAGATTAATGTGATTTTGTCCTCTTGTTTTTTTCTTGCTCGTTTTGATTATTCAATATTCTGAGTGGTTGGAGGGTATCAATAGTGATCGAGCATTTGAAAATTAAAACAGTAAAGAAGTGGTAGAAAGAAATATAGAAAATTCTATTTTCATACTCTTTCTTGAGTCATTACTGTTCATCCATCCAAAACACTTTATTTCGTAGCTAGACATTGATTTCATTTACTTAGTTTTCTTAAAACTTGCATAACCTGGTAAAACCTATAGGAGTTTTCTTGTTTGCCTGTAGGGGATCTGGAAGGAAGCTGGCTGGTACTCCTGTGTGGGTCTTTACAGTCATTCTTTCGTGATGGTGTGTTTGATGGACTCAAGGTAAGATTCTCCAAAGTAGTCTGTAAACAGGCATGTGATCCAGTGCTTGGTGCTGATGGCAGGCTTGGCAATGGAGGGCATGAGTCTGTGTTGGATGGAATTTTGTTCATGTCGTTTTTTGCACTGCAGTCCTGGGCCTGGATCAGAAGTAAGAGAAGAGAGATGAGTTAGTCAGACTTTACATCCCCATTCGTGTCTCTTTTTGGAGCGGGAGTGCAAATAAGTGGCTTAGCTTTCTTTGTGTCTGAACATGTTTCCAACATGATCAAATACCTCTCAAATGAATTTATTTGCTGGTTAGAATGGTATTATCGATCAGTGCACATGTATTGGTGTTAAGTAAGACTGCAGTGCCCTCAGCCAAGCTTTTCTCTTTAAATTTACTGTAATATAAGCTAACGTTGATTGTTTATAATTTCTGGCCTCATACATATAACCTCAAGGGCTATCACTTTAATACTTCTTCAACAACATTATATAGCTAATGATGACCTGGCAATCTGGTATTATTGTAGGACAGCAGACCTATGAGAAGGTGTAAATTGAAAGAAATACAGCCATCCTTCCAATCAACTGCATGGACCCAGCAGCACTGCCGTTACTGGGAATGAACCCAGCAATTGAATGCAGCCTGCTCCAGTTTTGCCACTTGGGACACTACACCAGTAACAAGGGAAGCTGTTTTAAGATGGGAGTGCTGAAATTTTTAGCAGCATATACAAGTACACTGTGATGTCATACAAATGACTTGCCTTTTTTCCATTTGTTTTTTTTTTAAATATCAAACAGTGTGCTATGCAGAACGTGATGAGAAAAGACAATATGCACATATAAGTGACGTTTCATGGCTCTGATGCGCACTTTGCTCTCTTATTCTCATTTTCTCTCAAACTTTATGCACATGAGGAAAGCGCAACCAATTAGACTTCTCACATGTGGCACGTAGTCGCCAATTGTGTCACAGGCACAGTCACATAATTCACTCACACTCGCTCTCAGGCACGTTGAGTGGAAGTTTTAACAGTTCAGAAATAAACTAATATAGTCTAAAATGTAGAATATTATTACTTTCGAAGTTTTAAACAATATAAAGCCTTGGCATGGCTACTGTAAACTGAAAATGTTTATATAAACAGAAAATTAAAAACAAAAACAAGAACACAGATATTTACTACACTCAAATGATTTTGGAATACAGTAATTGTACTATACAATAGTACTATTGTACTATAACTGCACCATGCTCTCTATACTGCAAGAAGTAAAAAAAAAAATTCTTGGGTCAAAAGTCTGTCCTACGTCTTTGAACAGTACTTTGGACATTTTACAATAACAATGTCATACTATATGACAGTGACTGTGCTTGAGATGACGGTCCTCCATAAATAACTAATTTTAGACATGAGTTGCAATAGAACTCACCTTTGTGACAACTCTCAGCCAGGCACCCAGCTTTGACTGGACTGTTTTGTCCCGTTGAAGTTGCCAACAGGGTTGAGGTTAACTGCATTTTGCACCAAAGCATCAAAGTTAAAGTCCAGTCCATCAGAATCCATCAGGTCTGAGCGGATTATGGAATCCACATCACAGTCGAGACTCCCGTTGAACATGTCTAAGTCCAAGTCTGAGGGAAAACGATCTGTTCCTGAAGAGAGACCAATCCCCATTCCACTGCTTCCATTCAGGCCAGAGTAAAGAGAAGTCTCGTTTAACAGCATGGACTGCTGCTGAAGATGCTGCTTGGCGGAGGCTATGTTATTAGCATCATTGGCCAGGCTTGGGAGGCTGTTTTTGGGGACTGAGTGCAGTGAGCCCTGGGTATTGGAGCGCTGATGATGCCGGTTGTTCTGGAGAAGGCTATTCTGGCCCTTGAGTCCAGAACCAAATGATGACATCATGGGATCATTGGGGAGCATAAAGCCGTTGCGGAGGCGGGAGTTCTGAGAAGTGACAGCCGCGCTGGTTTGTGATATGAGTGGGTCAGACTGTGTCATCATGACATCACTGTGGCTATGGGAGCCTAGTGAGTCTGAGTTCAGCAGCTCCTGAAGTGTGGTGTTCCCAAAGTGTGAAATGCTTGAGAATGATGTCTGCTTGTTCTCCTGGATGGTCTGCATGGGTGACTGGCGTAGTCCCACAGCGGACGGCCCAAAAATGGAGTTACCAAATCCCCCACTGTTGCTCCCTCCACTTGGTGAGGAAGAGGATGAGCCTGGAGAAGAAGTCGTGCTTCCAAAACTGAAGGCAGAGCCACCTTGACCTGCCTGCGTGGACTGAGCAAGCGTTATGTTGTCCAACAGATCATCCATAAGGTTATCAGTCAGACCATCATTGAGATTCATGGTGCCTAGTCGTGGAAGCTCAGCTGGACATGGCTTGGAGTTTGAGGAGGATGATGAAGGAGGAGAGAGGCTGCTGGGACTGGAGTAGAGCATTGGGGATAGGGGTGGAACCTCATCATCTGGAACCTCATCTAACTCTGGATTGGCCAGTATCGGTGACAGACGGCCACTTATTGTGCTAGCATTGGAGTTTGTTCGTGAGCGAAAGTCCGTCCAGCAAGAATCTAGTTCATCACTGCTGCGTGATGTTGGACTTCCTGGCCACTTGGACAGCCCTCCTGCGGACACATTCTCTAGTGAGCCCTCCTGGGCAGCCTGTAATGCTGCCTTCTTCTTAGCTGCACGCCCTCGGGCACTCTTGGTGTACTTGTTTCCATTGTCCATGGAGACAGCACGACGCCGTGGTGCCTTGCCTCCTCGCCCTCCTTCAGGATTTATCATCCACCAGGAGCTCTTTCCAGTTCCTTCGTTATGAACACGGACAAAACGGCTGTGCAGGGACAAGTTATGCCGGATGGAATTCTGTACCAAAAGAGAGTAGACACAAAATGATTATTGGCTTTCCAACTACAGACATACATTACATACATGCATGTTACTCAAAAGTATAATTTATTTTGATTAGCTGTTAGATCAGTACTTAATTAACAACTAAGCCCCTTATTGCCATTTTCTCTGATGGAAACAGGTGCAGGATGTTTATGGCCATTAACTTTTTTGCCATTTGAAAATACCTTAAGACCTAACTTAAATTTGTTATTGCTTGTAATGAGACTGAAATGGCAGACCTGTTCCTATTGTCCCTATTGTCCCTTTAGCTGTACTGGTGTGCGCACCACACACAAGCATGCAATGGAGTTTAGACCCGATACACATAATTTGGACATAATAATGGTGTTATACAAGTCAGCTTTGTTACAAGCAGACACAGAGAAGCATATGAGTCATGCAACCATCCCATTCATGTAACACACAAGAGAAAAGAATGTCTAATACACTGCGGGTGGCAGGAACTGAGCCACTGTTACGTTTGAACAGTAGTCTATGGGAAGGCTTTAGTCTGCAGTATGTATGATACAGGCAGGGTAAAAACAGGGTGATTTTCTGCTGAAGTTCTGTTTTGAAAGCAAGAGAATGTATATTGTGTAAAGCACTGATTAGTTAGTGTAAGGAGTGAGACAAGCAACAAAATGGCACTGAGAGTTTTTGCAGGTATATTTTCTCAATAGAGTAGTGTATGATTTCTTTGGATCCAGCAGGCACACGCAGTGGTCAATAAGGTTTTCCCTGACCGCAGCGCATGATGTCATAAACAAAAATCCTAAGATATTGGTTGGCAAAAATCTATTTATTATGACTGAATATTATGGAAAAACAAGAGTTTTGATTTTTTAATGACAAATTGTGGTCAGTTAGACCAAGGGCATGAACCAATAAGGCTAAAAGGTCCCTTTTATTAGAATTACTTGAAACCTTCTGGACATTTGAACTTCTTAACCGATCATTGGTGCCTAGATGAGCTATTTTTCCATGCAAATGACCTTATTCCACTTATGACCCAAGACACAACAACAATACCACGAATAGTGCTGTTTACCCAGCAAAGTCTCTGTGGAGACGTGACATAATGTTTGCGCATGTGCGTGTGAGTGTATGTGTGTATGTACATTCGTCTGGAGAAAGAGAGGTAGGAGGGAGAGAATGAATAAAATCTCAATGGAGAACCGTGTTGTGAATGAAGTCATTAAGGTTTATTCTCTCTTGCTCTCACTGCTTGGCAGCTGAAAAACATTACCAGACAGGCTTAATGCTTTTTTTCCGTGCTTCTCCCATTCGCTCATAATTGTACCCACCTCCTTTTTTTTTTAACTGTCATGTTTTCCCCCCTGTGCCAGTACTCAGGCTTCTTGCATGCCAGATCTTCTGGGCAAGAGCAAGCCTTGAATGGATGCATAAGTGCCTCTGAGGTCCTCAATATCCAATTCATCATTTCTCTTTAGCAAGACCTGAGCCTAATTACGACATTTGCTCTCTGAGTTATTCCCATTAACGAAAGTACAGCAAGCCTAGGCAACCTTGGTTTTTTTTGAAGTTTTTTTTTTTTTTTTTTTTTTAAAACACCATCAAATCAACCAGCATGCGCGCACAGACACACAGACAGACACACACACACACACACACACACACACATCTATAATTTAGATAAATGCATGAATGAATGAAAAAAACAATAAAAATTAAATAAACAAAATGTAAACAAAACAATTGCAAAAACCCTGTTTGTAAAGCACATCAAAAAGAAACCAACTGCTTGACCTGTGCTCTGACCTAATAATAAACCGTAGCCTACAAAAGGATGAACATCAATGTTAAGTCATTGATGGTATCAGAGCATGAATAACAAATGCCTCTATTTTGTTACACGCCTGTACTGGCATGGACGTTCCTTTCATTGTCCACGTATGTCCCTTCCACTGTTCACAATATACTCGAAGCAGAAAGCCATACAGCAACATCACTGCTTCTCATGTAAAAAAATGTGCTTCACTTAGCTGTGCTCTCTTGGAAAAAGTGCCCGGTTATGGCGGCGCTGTGCCCTCCGCGGCTGCCGGTTGGCATACGTTTATCAAGGTGTTGCACTGATCACTGCAGACCTACAACACTTTGTTACTTTTTTCAGCTAAATGCCGTAAATGTAAATGTAAATGTACAACATTTTACTTTTTTCGAACTGAATAAAGTAACAAACAAAGATCTCTTTTTTTTTTGTCCAGCCCTACTTCAAAATAACTTCACAGGAGAAAAACATTCTTAACTTTTTTTTTTTTTTTTTTAAATGTGTGAATGTAACGAGACTTTATGCCATGTCTGTTTGTCCACTTGTCATGGAATGTTTGGGCCGCTGATAAAAAATTCAATGCTGTCAAAATTGTACAAAATCTAAAATAAAAATTAAGATTTTGGTATCACAGCAATATATGTGCAAATGTATGTACAGTTTTTTCTTTTCACCCCTGTTTTAATTGATACTGTATGTGTGTGTGTGTGTGTGTGTGTGTGTGTGTGTGTGTGTGTGTGTGTGTGTGTGTGTGTGTGTGTGTGTGTGTGTTGCGTGTGTAGGACTTAACTGAGAGCCCAGCTGCACACTGAATCTCTCTGGAACACAGAGGCCTTTTTGTCCGTCAGCAACATGTGGTAACAATCCATCAATGTCAGCAGCCACACAGTACACACACATACACACACACACACACACACACACACACACACACACACACACATCTATAACTTTACTCTCATTCTCTTTCTGTGTAAGAAAAATGTGGAGGTGTGAGTTGTTTTCAAAGTGCAGCGTTATGTGTGAATGTGAATACATTTTGGCCAGTGTAGCTCCGATTATTGCCTTTTTTATGCGGCCTGCCTGTAGACCATAGACGTCACTGATTTATCCAAACGTTTACCAAAAAACAAACCACATCCACACTGCTACCAACATTTTAAGTCACCCTCAGATTCACAATTCTGTAGCTTTCAGTGCAAAACCCAAGATCAGTTCTAGCTCTCACTACAACACAGTAACGTCATACATAGACTGCCAGGTTTGTCTACTGCGTGTTCAAAGAGGTCACAAGACGAAAATCAAATGCTGACGCTCACACTAGAATATGACACATTCCTGTGAGCTCACTCCCTCAATGGTGAAACAGTTAAGGGGAAAGGCAGCACTCTAGAGAATGTCAAGGCCAGTCTGCAAACCAACTCACGCCTGCTACCTGATATCCACCCTCTACTTTGACTTACCACAGTTGATTGGACAGTTTTAGTGACCTGACTGTGGCCCTTGCCTAATACACCAGCCTAGGTTACGCATTCTGAATTTTCACAGCTGGGATTATTATGAACGGAAAACTCCATCTAGTGAGCAGTCTTCATTTTTACAGCTAGAGACTCCAGCACAAGCAAAGCTGGGAAGCGTTCGCTGAAAGTAAAAGCTGAGAAATAGCTGATTGGTCTTGATATAGCCTACATGTTTCAGTCAGAGAAAAAGATTTTTTAAAGTTTAGTTTTAAATTGTCCATATGAGAAATGTGGGCTGTTCTGAAAATGACATATCAACCATTGTGAGCTGCCTTTAATTGACTTTACTGAAGGGGGTTGATGATGGTGACCAAAAAAAACCCTGTTTTTCTGTGTGCATGTGTGAGTGTGTGTATATTGTGCATATGTCTGTTTATGAGTGCATGTGTACCTTGGAGGCAACTAATCCTCTCTTAACCTCCCAAGAGAAATTTGTATACGTCATAACAACAAAAAAACCAAACACAACGAATGCATGTCTGCACACCATCATGAATGAAGTTTCTTTCTCCCTTTTCCACTTAAACAGACAATGACACACACACACACACACACACACACACACACAAACAAACACAAAAA
>JBBPCZ010000163.1:16842248-16880787 GCA_037974445.1 Brycinus macrolepidotus
GGTGCTTGTGGAGGAATTTAACAGACACTGGCATGGAATGGTTGTCATACTCATAGAGATGCTGATTTAAAAATAAAATGCAGTGGTCTCTTTTTTTTTTTTTTTTCAGAGCTGTAGTTCAGCAGAAGAAAATAATATTTAACCATTTTAGTTTTTAATATGATGTTAGGCATGCCATGAACATAATTAAAAATAAACTAACAGTAGTACTTCAGTATTCAGTTGCACAGACTCTTACCCTGTACCAAATCATTTCTTTCATAAATAATGCATCTCTTCTGAGGACACATTCTATGGAAGGGCTATGAGGAGATTCACAGCAACTCGGTTTGACCTGTCGCCATGGTAACCAGTCGTCCTTCTACAAGCATACGCTCTTCTTGGCAACAAGATGCGTTTTGTATCATTAACATGGCCATGACGCATACTTGATCACACAGCTGAAACTGCTGCGAGATTTTTCAGCATGGGGAAATTATTACAATTATAAGCTGCTTCAGTTGCACCAGCAGTGATGGTGATTTAAGAACTGGTGTTTTTTATTGCTTTGTGAGTTAAAGATACATTCATCTGCACAACAAGACACATTTTGACTTATTGACCTGACCATAAAAGTTAATTGACCATGAGACTGAAATTGCTATGAGATTTCCTGCTTTGCAAATTCTGCTTCAGTTGTACTGTAATGAGAAATTAAAGGCTGGTGTTTTTATTGCTCTGTGAGTTACAGGCAGAGTGTAGGAGGCCTCTCAGTCAACTCTCCCCTCTGTGCTTCTCTCTTTCTCTTCCTCCCCCTCTCCTCAGCGCTTTTCTCTCACTCTGAAGGAGTGAGCTGGAGGGCTGCCAGGGTACACGGTCTCTCACACACACACACACACACACACACACACACACACACACACACACACACACACACACACACACACACACACACACTGACCTACATACACTTCCACGGCGCTGATTGAATGCCCCACTGAAAGTTCGGGCCAATCACATGTGGGGGAGGAGTGCCGCGCAGCCAATAGCCTTGGCTCCCTTCAACACATGCTCTCGTAGTCTCCATACAGTTTTGCCATTATCAGGCAGAAAGACACTGAAAGAGAGACAGAGCCTCTGAAAGGAGAGAAAAGGACAGGTACGGAAAGAGGGTGGAAGGTTGGCTTAGTAACAGAGAGAAAGACAGAAAGAGAGAGAGAGAGAGAGAGAGAGAGAGAAAGAGAGTGAGTTCCACAGAGCTCAGATGACAGAACTAAATGGAGCTGATTGTAAGCCAGGACAGGGAGACGCAAATGCAAAGCACTAATGAGTAGACTGCTCTCTCAGAAAGATTAACACAGAGGCCTGGGGCCGTGCCCTTTCCCTGCCAATCACACCCACACAATTTCACTGTCCTCATCTCATCACTTCCCTCTCTATTTTGGCTGGGCTTTCTAATTATAGGAGAAGGTTCAGCAATGGGAACTAAGCAGAGTATCATGACTAGGAGTATTTTTTTTCCCCTAGTTTCCTGGTCTGTAGGCTGCACTACAACCCCATAACGTTCAGTGTTAGTATGGATGCAGACCAGTCAGAACATAAGACACAACATCTCTTCTGCACACACACGCGCATACACTGGAAAAAAGAGTCATCACCAGGTCAGATCATATCCTGACACGGCCTCATCACCCTGTCTAACGGCTGTGTGATAATGATAAGTGATAAACACTTCCCTCAGTCTCTACCTTTGCTCTCTTTGTCTACTGAATTCAGATAGTCCCTCTCTTTCCATCTCAGCCTTTTCCGTTACAGCATTTCTTCTCAGGCATACGCTAAATTCACTCGATTCAAATGTTTACATCATGAATAAAATAGATCATATCAAGACAGTTTTGATGTAGACATCTGAACCAAAGTGCATTACCTTTTCAGTGTATAACAACTGGGTGTGACGGTGTTGCAGATATAAATGAATGTGGCAGACTGATTAATGTATGATGCACGGACTGCTCTACCCAGTGTAATCACACATACACACACACACACACACATTACGCACATTACACACTCTCTGAGCTCAGCTCATATGACCAGGCACCTGACTAAGCCTCAAGTTTACAATGTTAATCCTCATATAGCAGCAGCATTACACAGGCAGAAATCTGCTATACAGAGCAGCACATACAGCTTAGTACGTCCCCCACATAGCTTGTGTACAGACATCCTCTGCTAATAAAGATACATTAGAGCTACTATTCAACACAATGTCTGTCTTTAACTATGGCTCACAAAGCATCTCTGTGTAGAAGCACAAAAAACAGCACAGTTGTGAGCTGAGGCGGCAGCGGGGCTGTGTGCTTTTGCAGCCGCAGAGTTTTTGTGTTCTCATGGAAAAACCTTGGATCCCTCTGCACAGCTGCAGGAAGAAGGGGGAAAAGGGAGGGAAAGAGACGCTGGGTGGAAGAAAAGGAAAAGTAAAACAAACAAAGGGAAGGAGATGGGAAAAGACACACTAACCCATATTTACCGAACCGAGGGAGTGAGAGAGAGAATGTGTGTGAATATGTGTGTTTAAGAAAGGTGAGGGCAGCTTGGATTTTTGCAGTATTGTGGAATGCCAGGACAGAGACATACTGTACATACAGTACGTTGAACATGAGCGTATATCCTGTACACACACACACACACACACACACACACACCGCAAATTAATCAGACTAAAAGCCCTCTCAGGCAAGCAGTGATGTCACCACCAAGATAATTATCCAGTCCCACTGGGCTAGTGATGATGTTACCACCATCTTTTTTTCATTCATTTCTCCCTTTTGTAACAATTTTAATATGATATTGATAATAAAAAAAGAATGATCTAAACACTAACACATTTTAAATTGACTCTCATTCTCAGGTAGTTTAGTTTGCGTTTGTTTTACTAGAACCACTATCAGTAATCAAATCTAGGCACCCAGATGCATCTTTACAGTGGTTATATAGGGGCTGCAACAAGCAATTATTTCTATAACCTGTCAATCTATTGATTATTTTCCCCAATGAATCTAACCATTATATTTCTCTTTCAGAACGAAAAATTTTAATAACGGCACTAATAATTACCATCAATATTAATAAATGTTAAATTGCTTTTGTTTACATAGCTGTTACATTTGTTTCCCAAATGATGAATCAGTTGTTGCTGAGACAAAAATAATAAGACTGAATACAGCAAATTATAAAATGATAAAATTCTAAAATTAAAGAATGTAATAATGATGTCTCAAAACACCTTTAAATTGCCATCCTGTAAGAGACCACTCCCATCACAGAAGAAATGTTTCATCACAGGATAAAGGCAATCAGTCAGAAGCCCTTTGTAATGATTTGCAGTGATGATTCCCTCAAGTGCACCCAAATTATGCCATTACAATGCCCCATACAGCTTAACAGAGCCATGAGATCCCCTCACTTTATGGCTCAAGCAGTCAGGCCTGTGCTATTCTTTTGGTATATGCCACACATGCACTTGCCAATTTGTGGAGAATATGGTGAGCCATTTCACTTTCTTCCACAATTCTAAAGACCACTGCCTTTGGCATTTACACCCCTGAATCCTCAAATGTGCATTCATCTTTGTAATGAGGGGTTTAGGCACTGCAAATGATCCACCTCCCAAATAATATCTGCTGCTCAATGGTCCTGTTGGGGGTCCTCATCACTGATGACCAGGCAAAAAGGGGATAACAAGTGCACATTTATATGTATATACCTATCAGCCAAAACATTAAAACTACCTATAGGTGACATGCTGGTGACAGGGACGTGCACAGGGCAGGGCTAAGGTTATATATATATATATATATATATATATATATATAGTCGCGAGCTTTCGCCACGCGAAGAGGAAAAAAAGATGCAGAAGTCATCTTCGTCAGGAAAATGCTTTTTAATTTGCCGCGCTGGGCGGAGCTCAGTCACATACAGCAGCAACTCAACAGCTTCACAGCTGCTACCTGAACGGCCCATTCCCTGCCCCTTTTTCAGGTCAGAGCAATGGCCCCTTAAAATTCCTGTGCATGTCTCTGGCTGGTGAATTTCCTCACATGAACTGCTCACTTCAGGTCCTTTCACAACATTTTTATTTGGTTAAAGTCAGGACTTTGACTTGGTCATTCCAAAATATTAACTTTTATAAACTTTAGAATTCACTGTTTCATCAGTGATGGCAGGCTGTCCTGACCGAGATGCAGCAAAACAGGTCCAAACCATGACACTACCATCACTCTGTTTCACAGATGGGACAAGGTTCTTACGCTGGGATACAGTGTTGTCTTTTCTCCAAACACAATGCTTCTCACTTAAAACAAAAAGTTCTGTTTTGGGAACTACTTTGGGGAAAAGATGGCACCATCTTACCCTTTGGGAAGAAGGCAAACTGATGGAGGCAGTGCCCTCTTTGCTCTCTGGTGTTGACCAGAGGAGGATGGGTTCCTTATGTGTTTCCTCTCATGGTTTCTTTATCCATTTTTAGGGGACTTTTTTCTGACTTTGTTGCCATTCGGGGATTTTCATGTTAAGGCTGATCAGTGTGTGTGTGTGTGCACGCTCTTTCGCAAGTCTTGAGATGGGAAAGAGAAAGCAGAAAATAATGTGAAAAAACAAATTCTTATATATATATACATATATGTGTGTGTGTGTGTGTATGAGAACAGATATTAACATGTTGTTGAACTGCCTGGACTTTGGCAAAAAAAAAGCCAGAAATATCTGCAAACATTCAGTGAATCTCCCATATTGGAGTTTTGTTTAGTATCCTGGTCAGCAGATTAGGGGTCAATGCACCACTGAGTTATTTGATCTCCTCTTAATCCCCTGCAATGTAGTATATGCTAACCCAATAGCCCTCTGAAGCCATGTTGTCTTCTCCTGTTGCCCAGGCACTGCTTAAACAAGATGTCATGGAGGGTTTCTCGCATACTTAAAAACATACTTAAAAATGCATGTGTCTGTGTACTCAAATGAGTAGTACTGTAGGGCCAGCTACAACCAAAATGAGAAGAAAGTGGTGAGGGGAAAAAGTGTTTCATGCTATTCTGTGCAATAATGGGCTCTGTTTGTTCAGACTGCATGATTCTCATACACACATAAATGCGAACCAGAAAGAAAATGAAAGAAAGAGACAAAGCAAGGGAAGGAGAACAAAAAGAAAGCAAGAGCCCTCTTTGTCATCCTATGTAACCGCTGACTGAAGGAAAGAAAAAGAGGAAGAGACTGTAACAGAAAAACCAGGGTCTCCCTTTAGACACACACCGCATACAGGTGCGGTGTGTATAGACATAATTGGTGCTAATGACCAATCTCCAATCTCAATGGTCCTCACTATAATAAATAACACACGACTTTGATCTGTCATTTATTTGTTAACTCACTCTGATTCTTTCATGTATGTATAAATACTTTAAATTACTGTAATTTTTAGTGCTGACCCTATGCACATGAAAAAGAGCATGTGGCTAAAGAGAGACTATGCACGCTCTTTCGCAAGTCTTGAGATGGGAAAGAGAAAGCAGAAAATAATGTGAAAAAACAAATTCTTATATATATATACATATATGTGTGTGTGTGGTGACTCACAAAACAAACTTTCTTTGGCAGCTAGTTTATGTTGCAGGCTTTGTTTCACTGTACCTAATACTGACAATGTTTGTCACTGATTGTCATGAATCATTATTAAGGATCTTGTCCTTCATCCTGCGTTACAATTGTTTGCAATACAGAGCAGCAAAGGACAAGTAACAAAAAGTTGATAAAGACTCCTGAAACAGTCTCTGTGTTTAAGGGCTGCAGGTCCACAAGCCAAGTGTGAAAGTCTGCCAGTGACTCTAAACACTGATACCAAAAAGAAGCAAACAGACTGGAAAGAGAGAGGAATAGAGAAAGAGTGATAGCACTCAGAATAAGTCAGCGCACGAGATCGCTCGGAGCTCTGGAGCGATTTCATGCCCCCATAAACAGCGCAAAGCACATGGGGACGAGGGAAGAGGGAGAGAGAGTGTGTGTGGGGGAGGGTGGGTGAAGGTGAGGTAGGGCAAAAACAAATAAAACAGACAGATCTAACCACAAAAAGAGCCGGTTGTAGTTGGTGGTTAGAAATGCCGGTGTGCGCGTAAGAAGTGCCGATACTGTTGCAGGCACAAACCTGTCTGCCCACTCAGAGCAATCCTGAACAGGCGCTGAAACTTTACTGCTCAAGTTAGTGCAGCGTCAGCACTTTGGGCCGAGCTTTCCTCGAGTGCCTGCCTACAGCTCTCCCTCGACAGCCAAGTCATCAGAACTGCAAAGACAGGTCTGCAAACATAGCATAGTGAACAGTGATGCATGGCTACTGAAAGTGTGTGTGTGTGTGTGTGTGTCACTAATCGTTGACCCCAGCAACCTGTGGAGCTTTGCCCCTGGCCTGGCCTCTCTCATTTAGAACATGCCGTGAGATAAGAATAAGCGGGTGCTTAGTGATACTGCGTGCTGTCACTATGGCAAAAGTTTCAAGGTGCATGTGCGTTATCAGAGAGACAGCAATAAAGTAATAAGGATTAAGGCAGTAAAAAAGCTGAGTCTGGCTGCGTGATGCAATTTAACAACTTTAACTGCTTCACAGACCTGTATGTGGGCCCACACTCCTCAGTATCATTACTTAATAGTTTTTAAGGAGTTACAGAATAATTTATAGTTTAAATCAATTACAGAATTTCCTATTATTCCTTTTTTGATGCTGTTTTTTGTGTTACCCAAATGCTTCAGGGCACCCAGCATGATATAGACAGCTCATTTTGTTACCCTGTTGCTTCTTAGTCGTTTTTGTTATTTTGAACAATATATACTAGTGCAGTGACATACTGCCCATTGCTTGCATGCAAACTATGATTTGGCAGCTCAGTTAATCTTGCTGGGAAACTATAAATCCTCACAAATACAGGAACACACAATAGCATACATACACAGAACTTGTAATAAAACTTCATGGAGGACATAATCATCAGAGAGGGCTTATAACATGGGTCTCTTCATAGTTATCCTCCATTGTGCCAGGGTTTCTGACCCTTTTTGTGGAGGTAAGTATTAGGCCTTGATGTCTAGGAGCTAATTTTTTCATTAATATAAGATAGTACAGCACTCTTTGTCACAGCTCTCAATGCAAAATGATGAGTGGCTGAACCCAGACTCAGCAAATACATGCTTGTGTTTGTTTTCTAATTTATGCACTAGATTTTTTTCTTAGTTATGTTCAGAGTAGCTCAGAATGGAAGTGGGTAAATGTGTCCCTCAGTGAAACCATGGGTGGTGAGACAGATGTATTTGGCTGGTTGAAAGGTCACTGGGATCTTTTCCCTTGCTTGTTCAGTTCGCCTGAAGTGTGTTATGAATTTTTGCAAGTAGCAGCAGGATCTGGCAGTAGCGAGAGCAACTGCAGCACAGTGGCGCTAACAGAAAAGGGTTGCACTGCCAGGTACACTAAACAAATAAAAATATATATACTGAAAGTACATCCTGCAAGTGTACTACACTGCTGCTGTTATTGTCCATCTTTATTAGTGTGTGAGAGCTGCTTTAGATTTGGGCGTGGTTCAGGTATCAAAGCAGTACTGTTACTTGTTGGGCCTGGTCGGCCCAGGTCTCAAAACCGCCAGTACAGGCTGGGTTGGGGTTCAGTTTCATACCACTACAGACCTGGCTACTGCTCAGAGTGTAGTACATATCCAGTGCCCTGCAAAGAACATGCCTGTCAAGTCCAAAGGATCACTTGAGTGGTTCCTTCTCCTAAAAAGGTTACCCTAGACTTTGAAAAGAGGTAATGTACACATTGGACCTTTGACTAACAAATTTCACACTTGCATGCAGGCTCTTTCAATAATTAAAGAGCCATTTGTTTAGAGTGGAGTCCACCCATGGAGAACTGGCTGCTGACCAAGAAAAAAGAAGAGAACATGAATATTGAAGACCAACCAAAGACAGCAAACAAGTTAAGCAAGATTTTTAAATACATTTTTTTTTTAAATCAAGGCAAAAATAAACACAGAAACCTAAATTAAATATTCCTCAAGAGCTAAACTAGTGAAAGCCAGGGCTGGGGATAAACAACACAAATACCATCAATCTTCCAATTCACTGCATTGTTCTCTCTGTCCAACACTGCTTAGCTCAGCACTTCTCCAGGAGGTCACACTGTATCTTTATCCTGTCTGAAGGGTGATTAGGGCACAGAGCTGCACCTGTGCCCAGTTTAGGTGGGACAAGGATGATGACTGGCTGGTGATCCTGCTTAATCAGTCCATCGTCTCTGATCAGGATCACCAATTCCAGAAATTGCGAGATGATCCTCCTAGCCTGGTGGTTCCTAATCCCAGTCATAGGAGCCACGTGTTTTGCTCCTTTTTGGTTGTTAAGCTAGCACACTAGAATCAGCTCATTCGTTAATTATCAAGTCTCTCCTAAGGTGGATCAGGTCAGAAGAGTCCCACAGAGAACTATTCCCCTATACCATAATGTAAAAGCAATTATTGTGAATATTATTAACAATTATTTTTTTAACATTGATGTATTTGTCACATTGTCTTTTGATGCCATTTAATAAAAGCAATAAGCCACTCATTACCTGCAATGAAATTACTATCATCATACCAGGACATAGGTAATATGTGATACACAGGTAATATGTGATACACTGCCTCAACAGTACAGTACTAAAACACTAAAATCTACCACAACTCAGCACTACTCTGGGGTAATCAACCTAATCCTCAAGCTAATCAAAAGCAAGCATGTGCACTTTTGCTCAAACACCTACAGTGGTGCTTGAAGGATTGTGAAAGAATTTCTATATTTCTGCATAAATATGACCCAAAAGATAATCAGATTTTCATACAAGTTCTAAACCCCAGTTACACAAATCATACAAAAACAGTATGGTAACAGCTCGGTATTTTATTTACTGAGGAAAGTGATCCAACATTACATACCTGTGAGTGGCAAAAATTGATTAGCTGTTCATTTAAAGGTGAAATTAGAGTAAGGTGATTTCAGTCAATGGGACAATCAGGTGTGCCCTGTATTATGACAATCAGGGTGCCCTGTTTTACTGAAAGAATAGGATCCATCAGAGTCTAATCTTCACAACACGTTTGTGGAAATGTATCATGGCACTGTTAAAGAACTGTTGATGCCCATATGGTTACAACATAATCTCTGAAGAGTTTGGACTCTCCTCAGTGAAACAGAGGAAATTCAAGACCATTGTTACTCTCCCCAGGAGTGGACAGCCAACAAAGGCAACTCCAAGAGCAAGGTGTGTTATAATCTGCAAGGTCACAGTGGAACCCATGGTAAATTCTAAGCAATTAAAGGCCTCAATCACATTGGCTAATATTGAATTGAATATGTTCATGAATTGAATATGTTCATGAGACCACCATCAGAAGAATACTGAACAAAAAGTAGTGTGCATGGCAGTGTTTATTTTTTGCAAGAAAAAAGCCACTGTCTACAGTTTGCTAAAGATCACACAGACAAGCCAGAAAGCTTCTGGAAAAATGTTTTGTGGATTAATCGAACTTTTTAATAGAACCAAAATAGAACTTTTTGCCTTAAACGAGAAATGTTATGCTTGGAGAAAATGCTGCATTCCAGCATAAGAACCTTGTCCCATCTGTGAAACATGGTGACGGAAGTATCCTAGTTTGGGCCTGTTCTGATGTATCTGGGCCAGGACAGCTTGCCATCATTGATGAAGCAATGAATTCTGAATTATACCATCTAATTTTATGGAAAATGTGTCCATGAACTTGCATCTGTCCATGAACTGAATCTGAAGACAAAGCGGCTCATACAGCAAGACAATGACCCTACGCATGTTGTTCTACCAAAGAATGGTTAAAGAAGAATAAAGTTAATGTTTTGGAATAGCCAAGTCAAAGTCTTGATTTTAACCTAATAGAAATGTTGTGGAAGGACCTTAAGCAAGTACTTAATATGAGGAGAAGCTGTTCTTTATGGGGCTAAAATTCCTCGACGCTCATGTGCAGGACTGATCAACAGCTATTGGAAATGTTTAGCTGCAGTTATAGCTGGGGGGGCGCACATCAGATATTAATATTTAAATATTAAGCACCACTGTAAGTCAAAAAAGCCAATCACTGCCTGCTCCACCTGCTCATAGACTCTTACTCTTCCTTTATCGTCCACCAGACAGATGAATTAGAATGTGTAAGTCGGGATGTCTATAAAGAGTGTCAGTTTTTTTTCTTTCTCCCACTTAGTTGCAGTCATTTTTCACTACAAAGCTCTGTGTTTTTTCATCACCACCATCTCTGTGTGGCCAGGAGCTCCTGACACAGAAAGCTAGCTTTATTGTAGTCAATTAATTTTTAATCAAGAACAATTTAGCTTCCTCTGCTCAGTGCCGGTGCTGTGGCAGAGATCCGTAATTGGAAAAGACAGGTCGGGAAGAAAACAAATTAAACTTTCAAAAGCCTCGGGTTAGAGCTGTGGGGCAGCACACCTGTCTTGCATCCCTGCAGGGAGACGAGGGGAAGGAGGGGTGAGGGGGTAGCAGAGAGGGGGGCTTTTTAGGAACACAGGAAGACTGAGGATGGGAAGCCCGGTGGCCTTTAAATACCTTTACTTACAGTGAAGGCATGTCTAATATACTTGAGTTCCTGTCAGCACGATACGTAGGATGTCAAATAATCATGACGTGTCAAAGTTTCTGACTGGCCTATGGGAGGGCGTCTGTATGTGTGTTTATCATGGTTGGGCCTCTGTGCCATATGTTTATCACAGTGTACAGGAGGAACTGAAAAAAGTCACTTGTCAGACTCCAGTCACATTGACTGGTCACACCGCCCAGGATCTGAAAGTTACCACGGTTACCAACCTGTAACCTCCCAGTATCTTTGCACACCAACAATTCTCCTTCCCTCTCTCTTTTTCTTTCTCTTTCCTCAACTGACATGCGCACAGGCACACACACACACATGTGCTTTGTGGCTGCAGTACCAGCCAGTGAGGCGCCCAACCCACCTCACCCTCTCGTGACCTTACACAACACACAAGCTGCCATGGAAACAAGCCACCAATCACATAACAGTACGAAAGAACACATTATTCACCCTATCACTGGGACCACATAAGAATCAGAGCACTATGGTTCCCACAGAAAGATGCTACTGGAGAACTGAGACATGTGAGACTCACACACACACAAAGACACGCACGCACGCACGCACGCACGCACGCACGCACGCACGCACACACGCACACACGCACACACGCACACACAAACACACAAACACACAAACACACAAACACACAAACACACTTTTTTAGTCCCGGAGTTGATTTCAGTAAATGAGGTTGAGCCCTTAAAATGAAGCTTTTACAGGACAAAATTACAGGAAAAACCTTTTATAGATGTCGGGCACAGATCCTGTCCATTCTCAAAGATGATTTAAGTCCAGCCTCAGATGACCATTAGGACACCAAACAACCAAGAATGGACTTGGAGTAGTGCAGGTACCTATTTTGAAGCAAAGCAGTAAGGATCTCAGTTACTCTTGGTAGTATAAATTTGATTTTAAATGAAACACCAGTAGCAGTTGCATCTGTGTTTGACTTGCTTGAACTATACAAGATAAAACCACTTTAAAATAAGCAGAGTACTGCGTGGTAGGGTACTGCTGCAAGGAATGATTAGGCATAGTGTGTGTAACCCTCAGCCAAAGAGCTGCCCTTAAAAATTAATAAAAGGCTCTGAATTAATACTTAAAGCAGTAAATAATTTAACGTCTGACTTTGAACAAGGTGTAGAGTAGACAATTTGGCACTGGAGCGATGATCTGCACACTGTGTAATGGAATGATAAATCAATAGCATATCTCTCACCCCTTCTACCACTCAAGGAAAATTCGAACCTTTCAAGACGGCTATAATGCTTTAGTTTACACACACCCATACACACACTTAGTAGTAAGAATCTAGCATGCCACACTCCAGCACTCTAGGGGTGCATAATCTGGTCAAGATCAGAACTGCACAGCTATCAGTCTCCGCAGTAGTTCTTATATATTACAATCATTTGCAACAATGACAAATTAACCAGTTTTTACAGTCTTTACTATGGTATATTCCTCTGTTGGCCATAATTTTATTATAGAGTCAAAAATGTATTCTCCTTTGTTCAACAGGTGAACAACTAAAAACTCGCAATCATACAGTTAGGCACACACAAGCACAATAAAATGCCGTCAAAATAGAAAGAGACTGAAATAGAGTAGAGTCAGGTTAAATTGTGTTGATACAGTAATGGCCAAAAACTGATATCATGGTATAGTACAACTTCTGGCGGTTTAATAAAACACATTAAAATGTTGTTTCACATCCGAATTTCTCAAGTCATTTGTTTCATACATGCATCCCATATGCTTACATCTACAGCCATCTATGAATTTAGAAAAAATATTACTAGCCATTCAGTATTCAGGTTGCTGTGATCAAGTGAGACGGTGCTTTGGGTGGTGTACAGAAAACTGTTGGCTAGCACTAATTTAAATGGTAATCCCAATAGGCCAAACACTCCTTTCATATTGCTCTTATGTCTGCTGCCTCAAAAACAAACTACACTACCTCATGCTTATACAAACTAATGACAGAGCAGAAGGTGATCATGGGACTGCTGTGTTTCCATTTTCATTTGACTGAAGCATCCCAGCCATACAGCTAAATGTTAACAATAGCGTGTTTTGCACTGTTTGTATGTTGTGGTATCTTGTTAGTGGTATACCGGTAAAAAGGATCATCACAAATCCCATTACATTAGGACAAATTTGAATAGGTGGACCAGATGAACGGGTATATCGCCTACTAATAATGTAGTATCCTCTGTCATCTGGAGAAGCAAATGTCTCTTGCTAATGCATCTTTATCCCTTGATAGCTGTGATGTACACTCAAGTTCATTTTTATTGACTCAACCCCTACAGTTGCAGTCATGATTTAGGCTAGTAAGTCCAAAAAAGCACTAGAGCACAAATCTAAGAGTGACAGAATTATTCATGTTAATTGTCAAAACGCATATTGTCAAAACATCGGACAATGCTTGTTATATATTGGCAATAATGTCAGCTGTTTTGAAATATTTTAAAGTGTGTGAAAAGTGTTCATATCAGTGCATTTATTTAGGCCACAAACTGCAAGCTTTTGGTAAAGAGAAAGTAAACAAAGCCTGTTGCTTAAAAAATCACTTAGCTACTAAAAATGACAGAAATCAGAAATAGTGAACCCTTACAATGCACCCTTTGTAGCAGCCTCTGTTGTTCTCTCATGTGCTGGTGCTGGTGACTAGGAGGTTATAGGCGCTGCAAAGTCACCTACACTGACTGTCCAATCCCCTCCCCTCCCCCTCCTTTACAACTGCAGTGGATCCAACAAGAACAAAGGAAAGTCTTGCCTGAAATCCAAACACGCTCATTAGTCAGGACAGGGACCACTCGCCACAATGAGGCTTGTTAAATTTCATCTCTGCTTGGTGGCCATATCTGTGTGTGCTTATCTTATATCAACAACAGACAGAGCCAATGATTTATGTTTCCCTTTTTCATATCTTGCCCTTACTGTAATCCTGTAGCTAAAACATCCATCAATTCAAGCAGTTTCATACAGATCTGGCCCAAGAGGTGTCTTATCATATTGTTGCTATCATTGCTGATTACAATCATGCTAATTTGAAGTATAGTGACATAAATACACACAGACACGATCACATTTGCTGAGCCCTCCCATAACCCCCCCCCCCACCTCCCCATAAACACATGCGCATTAATTTCCCCTCCTCCTTTCTTTTATTTCTACTTCTTAATTTGACATGCTGGCACAGTGCCAGACCTTCTGTAATTACTCCATGAAGGAACATTTTCTAGAGCACTCAGGGCATTGTCTCTCACTCCAGCTTTTCCACACCGACATGTAATCATGACAGTAAGGTGCCTGGTTGAGAAGCTTTTTGTCATGGACTGAGAAACAAATTGTAAACATGAAACAACGTAGAACAACAAAGGTGTATTTGTGTCCTCTACTGTGGTCTGAACATGGGTTGAGAAGCCGTATTGCAAAATTGATTATATTAATTTCACATAGGTAATTACACATAGGTTCGTCTGTAGAGCCCATGATCCTGGTCATACCCTTAATGCATTTATTTACGGCATTTAGCAGACACTTTTATCCAAAGTGACTTCCATTCCCTAACTACAGGGACACTTTTCCCTGGAGCAACTTGGGGGTTAAGGGTCTTGCTCAGGAAGCCAGTGGTGGTATGCTAAAGTTAAGATTTCAAACCCATGACCTCTTGGTCCAAAGGCAAGTATCCTACCCACTAGACCACCCCAATGCAGTGTCATACTGTCAATTAAGCTGTGCCCGGTGAATCAGTGCTCACATGTGCTTATCAAAACACTTACTCTGTCTCCTAAAAGAGAAGCAACTGATGAACACTTATGATAGTTCACTCTCCCCCTCACTTCCTGCACTCCCTTGTGTCAGCACAGTGAACAGAGGAGACCACAAAACAGCCATCTGAGGAAAAACAACATGCTAGCATTCATTAAAAGAGCCTATTAAAAAGACAATCCCTTCTGAAAAAAGGAGCAGGGGTGGCATGTTAACCTGAGACAAATGAACCACACAAACTCTGTGCTAAACTCAAGTGTGGAGGCAAAAACCTGTTTGCATGAGAGCCAAACTGAAAGCTGTGCTCTGCACGTTTTCTGTGCATCAGCTGCACCGGTGCTGGAATGCAGACCATGTTTCACACGTCTGAGGTTAAGTAACACTAAAGTTCACTGGAACAGGGCCAGGCAGGTTTTCCACATCCAGAAATGGCGGTGAGCACTATTCTGGGTGATCTTTCTACTTGGAGTAACTGTGGGGTTTTAATCTATCAGACTGAAATCTTATGTCCTACAAAATGCACATACAGACTTTATTTACACTTCAGGGCCCAGTGGAGTTTATGGTGGTATAGGTTTCTCATTGAGTGGCAGCAGTGAATACTGAAAATATTAGATAAAAATCAGCACACGCCCACACACACACCTTAATCTACCTAGATGCCACAGGCATCAGATGAGCGTCCTGACTGTCAAATGCAATATTTCATGTCCCGTTGCAGGTCAAGGTCTCCTGCACTGGGCCTTTGACCTTAGCATGCAGACACACACAAACATGGATACTCATACACACAAACACACACTCACTCTGGCATTTGTGAGCGTGAGAGGCCGTGACATTCCCTCAGAAGGTACTCTATCTCTTGCACAGCCTGCCTTAACCAGAACCTCGCCCCGAGTTGTTATGCAACCCACTACTCAGAGTGCAATTCAAAACCCCGAATCAACAGACTTGGCAGCTCTCTGCGCCCCGTCCACACTTATGTAAGCCGTGTGTGTGTGTCTGTGTGTCTGTGTGTGTGTCAAGAGGGCAACAACACAGCTAAGGTTCCCCAGCTTTGATCACTTTCTCAGTTTTTTAAAGGTGTTATTACTGCTTGCAGGCGCACTAACTATTAAAACGGACTGGAAGAACGAGTTCACCCCAACCTGGCATTCATTTGGTTACCAGTTCTCCCTCCTCTGTCGTCCGGATGAGTGTTTTTGTTTACATATGACGTCATCCGGATCGCCACGGTGGCTGCGTCACGCGCGCACGCGCTCCCTGTGCGTTTTATTTATTTATTTATTTATTTATTTATTTACTTACTTTGCTGTTGTTTTTATTTTGGCGCGTGCTTACACACAGAGAAAAGAGTAGTGCGTACCTTCCAGCCAGCAGAGCTGTTGCTGTCCCCTTTGTCTTTGAAGTAGGGCACGCTCCTAACCATCCACTCGTAGATCTGGGACAGGGTGAGCCTCTTGTCTGGCGTACTCTCTATGGCTTTGGTGATCAGGTCCGCGTAGGACAGGTTGCCCCACGCGTTCCGGCGCGAGGACGACTTGCGCGGGGTCGTCTGTTGCCCCTGCTGTCCACCCTGCTGCTGCTGCAGGTCCCCCTGCTGCCCCTCTTGCTGCACCCCCTGCGCCGCCGGACCTCCGTTGTCTCTCGTCTCATGCGGTGCGCCGGGGCTGCTCGCGCCGTCGCTGCTGCTCGCGTTCACGGCCATCGCGCCTCCGTCCTCCTCGTCATCCTCCTCCTCTGGAATGATGTCCGCGTCGGCAGCCCCGGACTTCACCGAGCCGGACTCGGGCAGCGGCCACGTGCACGACCTCGGCCGCTTCTGGGGCTCGAAGTCCGGGTCGATGGCCACGTCCAGAGCGGCCAGGGGCTCCGTGGACTCCGCCATCGAGGAGCTCCGGGACCTGTTTCTCGCTCTGATAGAGAGAGTCACGGGGGTGTGTGTGGGTGGGGGTTCACTCAGACAGGTAGAGGTGTGCTGTCACAGTCCAGTTCCATGAATCACCTCGTCCACAGTCGGTGACAACGAAGACCCCCAAATCCACCGTCACCTCAACAGTCCTGCAGGTAGAGACAACACACACACACGCTCACTGCAAGATCGTAATGCAAAGAGCATACGGGACATTCTTACTACAACATCTTATTCTGCTAAAGCTTCAGAATGCAATAGCTAGCAATCATCACACATGACTTAAATTTGCTAATATGTATCTAAAGCTCGGCCACACACCATTCAGCACCACCAGATCCAGCAAAATCTTCCCCTCTTCAGAGCCCACTCGTGTCGCACTCGAGATCAGTCCGAGCACTGATGTAATGCAACTACTGGGGGGGGGGCACCAGGCACAACGTCACAAATAAAAAAATCCCATTCAGCACCGAAGTCACGGCAGGTTCAAGTCATTCAGACGGAGATTAAAAGACGAGACGAGAAGAGAGGAGGCAGCAAGCTGCTTCTCTGACAGTCACGAGGCTTCCACCTTGACGTTTCCCTCTGCTTTCTTGAGTTGACTGAACATCGAGAAAAGGGCATGCAATCTTTTCTTTAAAAGCAGAGCGATGAAGCACAAAAAGGAACGCGTGGGTATCTGCTATAACAAAGGAAATACACTGCAGTTCTAGCCCCGTGTCACACACTAAACGCTGCAGACTCTCTTTCCTCCCTCAGCAGTCAGCCAGCCTCAGTCTAACTTAGAGCTCAGAGTGGAGAGACAGAGAGAGAAAGGAGATGTAGGCTAACCCGTCAGACCTCCTCCAACCCCCCCCACCTCCCGTGCATGGGATCGCCTTTTAAAGGGCCACAGCTCCAAAGTACAGTAACACACACAAGGGCATGTTCGGGCAGGCCACGCGAGACGGTATCGGAGCATTTGAATGGCCAAATATAGTTCAAGTTGTGTAAGAATGGAGGCATGTCATGTGCCTCCTTCATGCAACCAGACACCTTTTATCTTTTGTGTATTTATGTGCTGTGGACACTTCATATAGACGAGAAGCTTTAAAAATAATAATAAAATAAAATAGAATTTCCAAATCATTGCTGATTCGTGGCGAATCGACGAGTGGGGAAAATAGCTTTTGATAATGTTAGAATAAATACCTTTTCATATGCTGATCAATTTCACATTTTTTTCCCAAAAAGTATGCAGCGTTCAAAGAAAGTGTTAGTCTTACCTCTCTTCACGTTAGCACTTTAATCCTGCGTGAACAGGACACGCCCCCTCTTGCCGGAGTCAACGCATGACGTCATCCCGTCCGCGATGACGAAAGGGCGGATTTTTACGCATACCCTTCTCTAACCCCCTTGAAGACCACCAGAGCGCGAGCTTCTCTTTGTTCCCGTGCAGTGTTTATCAAAGCTGTGAGGACGGGGGCGCGTGAAGGAATTCGCGCGCCCCACTACACCTGCGCGCTCCTCACCGGAGTGAATGCTCCCAGTATGAATTAAGACCAGTCAAATAATCTCACGAACGGCTTGGTCACATTTCAGTGCATCTCAGGTTTGTATAGAACAGTACACTCCACCATATGCGTCTCTGACTATCATTTAACCGTCCCACCGGCGTTGAACCAGATCGAACGGTAATGATCCCCCCCACCGTTCATTTCTCTCTCTCTGGCTCCTTTGTTCCCACTCAGGCCTATATGAAGAGAAAGGGCTGAGGCAGCAGGTAGAGGATGTAATGGTTTTGCTCAACTGGAGTTTGGTTAGAATGGACATCTGGAACAATGAAGGCAGTTGATGTAGCTGCCTACATGGCAATAGTGTGAATACGCATGCTTCTCTCACACAAACACATGATATTCAGCAGGATGGGTCTGCTTTGCAACTGGTGAGTATCTGTTGTCATCAAATTTACATCAGGGGAGTGGAGCATGAGGTTTAAGGTGCTGCTCTCATGTTTCCAACCAACCCTAAATAATGGAAATTGAATTAGCAGCTCTTTGCTTTAATTTGGAAACTGTGACTGTCTGCACATAACAGCATTTACAACTCCGGCCGTGCTGAATATATCTACATGCACTGGAAGGATGCATACTGTATTACAGGCTAATACAAAGCTATTACCTAAGGAATGCATTACAGCTAACAGCAATGCTTATCCTGATTATGAAGATTGGCCTGAGGCACATTGCATCATTTTATTTACATGCTCTTGTTTACCACCTCTGCCTCTGAGGAGGTGGTATTTTCACTGCTGTAACGTCACCCACAAATAAAAACACAGAAGGCATGGTCACTGGTGGCCTACATTACTGTCTTTTGCTGCCATCTAATGGCCAACGGTGGAGGCAAGTAGTGAGTGGTGAGTGTTAGCAGTGTTTGCCTGGAGACAGGGTGCTTTAAAAGTACACTTTGTGATCTGAGAACAACACAGAGGAAATTCTGCCATCTGATCTTGCTGTAAAACTGAAGGAAGCTATTGGGTATAACAACATATAAACAAAGCTCTGGATGTAAGAAACAATAGTCAGTAACCTGAAGCTGTAAGTGCCTTGTTTACATTGTCATTGTTCAAAAACAATGGAGAAGGAAACTCTCCTACTGGCTTATGCTGAGTTTCTCCCAGAGGTATATAGATGAATTGTACACCTTAAAACTGAAGTCAACACATCGTCTTTAGAACTTTCATTAAAGATACGAATGCGGTCCGCCAGTTTCATGTGCAAGGATTAAGTCTCGAATTGTTCCAAACTATAATGGTAGTTTTAATGGTGTTTCTTCTCTTAAAATGCTTTCTAGTCTAGACTTATGTTTAAAACCAGAATCGGTTACCATTGGCTTTTTTTTTTTTTTTAATCCATTTGTAGTTGAGACAACTTTTAAAGTGAGCTATTGATTTAGACGGAACCTGCTCAGTAACAGGTTATTTATGCATTAGCTTTAGCTTTGAATATACCAAACATGTTAAGTGAATTATATCATAGTACTGCACTAGATCCTGGCATGACACGACAACCTCAGTTTTCAAACGAAATTCTCAAAATCACACCATCAAGTTTTTTTTTTGGTTCGTTTTTTTTGTTTTTTTTTGAAGCAAAAGCTTATTTTAGATCAGTAAACAGTTACATTTAATTATGAGAGTGCATTCTGGACATACAACATACTTTATTACTATTATAGCAAAGTGAATTTCTGGCAGAAAATATATCTAAATGAAAGGGAATTGAACAGGGCTGTAATGGTGTGACGAACAGGAAATAGTGGATAATTCACAGTACAGAGATATTTAATGTTACCAAATTAACTGCACGTTAAATGCATTTTCCAAAACAATTCTAAATGTTCCTGTTGGGATCCAGCACTTTTCCTCCTCTGCTTTCTCTGTCCACTCAGCCCATCAGTAGAGGGTGCTATGTTCCTTCGACTTGTTTTCAAGCAGCATATATCCCTGTCATCTAGAAAAATTGCCATGCTCTGATGTTAAGCAACTGTTTGTGATATATATACACCCTGATGTAAAAACCAACCATGTGGATGGTTAGTGAACACCAGTGATGAATATGTGGGAAAAAGTTTCTTGAACTCACACCAACTAATCAGCCATAATGCTAGTGTCCCACTGCCCATTTGCTGCAGAAAAATAGTCAAAGGGTATAGACTTCGCTTCCCATGCACATTAGTGAGCCTTGGGCACCCATGACCCTGCCACTTATTCACCAGTTGTTCTTCTTTGAATCACTTTTAGTAGATACTAAATACAGAGTATTGCGAACATCCCACCAAGACCAGCCATTTTGGAGATCCAGTCGTCTAAGTCATCACAATTTGGCCCTTCTCAAAGTCTCTCAGATCCTTACACTTGCCCATTTTTCCTACTTCCAACACATGAGTTTCAGGAACTGACTTGCTGTCTAATAAACCCCACCCCTTGACAGGCGCCACTGTAACACGTTTATCAATGTTATTCACTTCACCTGCTGGTGGTTTTAATATTATGGCTGGTTGTATTTCTTTCTAGGTTGTAGAGTGTTGGAGTATTTTGAGCCTGATAAGATACTTTTAGGTGCTTATCTTAATTAATTTGAAATATGGAAAAACATCAGATCAGCACTGGTATGAACTGATATTCAAGGTTTCAATATAAGTTCCAGTATTAGACCAACTCTACATGGAGGTTAATACTTTTTCTTGCTCTCTTTGATGCATTGTTGAAATAATCATCACTGTTTTCACTGTTCTTTTCAATGTTGGGAAGTGCGGGCCTGTCCCTGCCTTTTATTTTACTTCATTCTTGAAATATTCCTTTAATCTTTAACATTTTTCTGAGAAATTAGCTGCTAATTTTTAAGAGAACGAAGAAACACTTGAGATAAGAGTTTAAAGTGGTACCAGGTATTTTTTGGTGTACATTTGTGCTGAAAAATTGGTCACTTAACTCTTGGTAGAACCAAATATTTCAAGAACTAAACTTTGGAATTTGTGAGTCCCCCACAATAAAAAATACTTTTTTAAACAAAAAAAAAAGGAACTTTTATTGAAAAAGATCAAAAATATATACTTAGGGTTGGGATAGGCAGAGCATTTAGCTCCAGTAATACAGAAGTTACTTGAAATACACTAAAAACATCCATAGGTCTACAAACTTGTGTGTATGTGTTTTCACATTTGACTTCGATCTCCTTGAACCCAGTATTGCTCTGTCTGCATTTCTGTGAGTCGGGACAGTGTTCTCCGGAAGGCGAAAATTTCTTCTTCTGCCGTGAACAGTGTCAGTCGCTTCCATGACTCCTAAACATATTACCGCACAGGCACATGGTCAGATGTGTGGCTATAACAGCAGAACCTCATCACACTCAGCATTGTCACGTTATTCTTTTTAGAAACTGACAGTTCATTACTACCAATTACGAATGATCTATTAATTACTTGATGTTTCTTCCATAACCTTTCATATAAATGCTCCCATTTTTTACTCATTACTTGAGGTGAAGACCACCTTTCTGAAACCAGAATGTATTTTTCTAAGCTGTCTACACTGGCTTTTTTCTGATAAAGTGGTTAATAGTAATGACAATATTTCATTAAAGATTTTGAACTACAATATGACTTTCTTTCCTTTATTTTACCAACACAATTATTCTACCATTACCAATCTGTCCACAGTGTTTCAGGCTTTTATTAAGAAATACTGAAAGAGCTGAGTCGATGTTGCTGTTGTGGCTACAGCACTCACTCACATTGGCCAGGCCAAGCTCATCTAGCATCAGACGATCACGTTCCTCCTCTCCAGATTGAGGGCCCCCCACAAAGAGATGGTCCAGAGGCGCCTCAGCCAACACCACCACCCTCACCTAAAAGAGAGAGCAAGAGACAGGATTGAGCTGTACTCAAACAGGACACACAGAATGGAGAGAGAGAGATCATATTTAACACTGTTACCCCCCATAACACAAGTACATATAAATGGTTCACATAAATAATGTAATGAATCAATGTGAATGACCCTTTAAATATAAATATCATGCTAGTAAAATAGTTGACACAGATAAAAACGTTCATCGGTTGATAAAATGGAGTGATCTGTAGGGTTGGGAACCCTAGAACTGATAAGAAAATACCTCAGACCAGGTACCCATTTGTTTTTTCATGTTTCGGTTCTGCTTATCAGTTCCTAAACAGTGTATAGCTGCAAGGACTGGTTTTAGGTGAATATGTCATGTGTCAATATTATTATTAATATTTTAATTAATATTAATTTACCATTAAACTTACCAACTACTGTCCTTGGTGAAACACTAGAAAGCTAGAATCATATCTAGAGATGCCACCAAGACATCTGATGACCCTGCTGCCCGGGGGTGGAACAGTAGAAGCTCATATCCTTTGCTGTCAGTGGAGGCCTTTTCATATTTATGTGTGCAGGCCTCCTCAACCCCAAGTGAGAGAGTTTTCTTAGCTGTGGGGAACACGGTATGCCCAGGAAGATCATGCATACTACTAGAAAAGGCAGATGTGCTGAAGAACTGTTAAATAGCATTCATCTTTAACATATCCTCTGTTGTGAAATGGGGAATTGATAAGAACTGGATCAATAGCCAGCCCTTGTGATATGTGGTCCTGCGATTCAAATTAAATTGCTTGTTAGTAAGGGACAAAAAATTAACGCCATGTTTAAGGACATGACAACATTTAGTTTTTCTGGTTGTTTACAACAGATTACAACAGCAGAGTTACACTAAAATGTAAGGTTTCACATGCTACATTGCACTAAATCTACTTAAATAGATTAGATCAGATTTAACTTTGTCCTTGGACAAGTACAAGTACTTACACAACAAAAAGAATTTGGCATGTAACCATAACAGCAAATTAGTATTATGTACCTTTCTAGTCACTCGTCTGTTCTTCATCTGTCTTTTTATTGTACATCCCTTCATTGGAGGGATATAACACTTGTGGCTTTGTCATCGTAAACTGTCATTTACAGTGTTATCTCCAGCTCAATTTAGAGCAGCATAAACCTGCCACTGCTTCTGTCTTTATTCAGAATGTATATTATTTCCTGAACTGATGGCAGGTTTTACATATACCAACCACCACTGATATTCCCTGATGTGACAGAACTACACTGAACTTGTGCACTCTGTACAAGTACGTCTGTGTTTCTTGTACCTTCTGGTCGTAGAAGATGTCAATAAGTGTAATGAGGCGCCTGACTTGGTCCTTCAGTCCAACCTTCAACCGAGGCACATTACGGATGATTACAGTGTCGAAGTGTCGTGCTATCTCCAGGTAATCGCTGGCACCTAAAGGCTGAAACACACACAAACATGCAAACGAGACAGCGTCAAATATTTTATAACCATACATGTAATGAAGAAATATTGAATGAATCACTTCGTGTCTGCTGGCATTAGTTAAAGAGACCTTCAAAAGCAGGATCAAAATGAGTGTGGCTCATTTGTTTATTCTCCCTGAACCTCTACAAAGAATGTGTGGCAAGTCCAAGTCACTTCTGTACCTTTTTAATCTTCCAACTGTCATCTGTTATCTCTCACTCTTTTCTTCTCAAAATTTCCCTTTAACCCTTTTCTCTCTGTTCCTGGAAAACCAGGTAACGGTGTGACGTGTGTGTTCGCGTACGTGTGTGCCTGCATGGTAACCAAGCAGGGAGGCACATTAAAACATGCTGACATTGTCCCAACTGCATTAGTCTGACCATGAAGACAAAGAAGTTGAGGACTCTTTATACACACACACATGCACACACACACACATACAGATGCTCGGCATGGATGGAAGTGAACAGCTCTCTCGAAAGGGCTGAAGGACACAGAGACAGCACGTCAGCTCCATTAGAGAACGGCTTGCTGATTCTCTCTCTCCCCTACTCACAAACAAAAAGCGACATGCAATTGCGCAACTGGTAATACACGTCCAAGGCTGGAGCAAGCATCTCTCTGTCTCTCGCGCTCTATTATACACAAACCCTCGCACTTCAAGGTCTTGCTTAGGGTAGCTGTCACCAAGGCTGTAGTGATAAACTTTATGACTGGACAAAGCAACAAAAGAAGTCTATTTACGATTTTAAACATTTCACTGAAAGCGCAGTAATCAACAATGCGACATGCTGATCCGCTCCGTCGCTGCTACCTTACGGACGAGTCCCATTTAAGCAGATGAAAAAGAAGTAAAAAAGAGATGATTAATACAACTGAAAAGGAGGTACAGTGTATGGACCAGCAAGGGAAAGACCAAAAAAGGAAAGTTGGGGTGATGGAATTCTAGAGAGAAGAACTAGAAGCAAAGACTGCAACACAAAATTCATGCCTTGATGCTGCAGTGGGTTGAAAGAATGTCTGCCACAGTTGTTGATAAGACTTCATATGTGGACTAAGGTATTGACAATTACCTTAATCAACTGTGTGATTTCAAAAATGAAATGCTGAAGCCAAGTATTTGTTATAAATGTCAAAACTGACCAATAAAAACAGATCAGTTAGTAGCTTGTCTGTAGGGAAAGAGAATATATATAAATATGTGAAAAGAAGTCCCTGGAACACCTACATAATCTTGTAAATGAATGTTATTTAAATACATTTACTGAAATCCAAGGATAAACCATGCCAAAGACAAATCGACTTTTAGTAGATGTGCAACCAATTAGCTGTTATTCAAACAGTAAACTGCATTAATTTGAGCTGAGGATGTTTTGTTTGTGACACAGAACACTGCTTTCACCAAAATGCAATATTTAAAAAGTGGAATGGTATAATTAGTAGTATTTATAGGCACCTCTTGAGTAGTTTGCTAAGATTAAGTTGTATTTTCATCATTACTAAGTACCGGCAGATACTTAAGTTCATCCCTAAGAACGTTATGATTAGATGTGCTCAGACAGGGTAAGCCAATGACGGTCTGCAATTAAAACGATTGGTGCCCCATTTACAATGCATTATTGAGGAACTACTGCATAACAATTTGTTACAATGAAACTACAAGAAATAATCCTGTGAAATTCTTGTGTCTCCTTCTGTGATCTCGTTCTGTCCCGGACCTACACAGACCTGTGTTTCCTGTGTTCTGTCTTGTGGGGCTGCTCATCAAAATCCAGAGGTGGGATCAGCCAATCACAATCTTTAGTGTTGGGCTTACTGTAAAGATAAACTACCTTTGTTCAGATGTTGAATCTCATTCTTTAATTTATTCATTGATTCATAGTAGTTAGCACTTTTGTTTCAATGCATTTATGTATACCTATATTAAACATTTAGCCAACAACTGGTCTATGGTCAGAGACTGATCAGAAGCTGGTCATTGACAGAAAAGACCAATGGTTTGAGGTTGCATGCATCATGGTGGCTTATTAAATTGATCTATTAGCTTAGTGGACCATAATGTACAATACTGAAACCAAATGTTTATCACATTAAGAATACATTCTCGCTGTTTGGTATAAGGATGTGATATGAATAATCATAATGGATTTGGAGCATGAAGTCTATAACCCTGGCTAGTCACCTACACCTTTACTTCCGATTCAACAAGGGTATTCTTTAAAAGGCCAGCAGGTCCTTTGTCTGGCAAAAAAAGGAAATTATATATTTTTTTTCCTTACACATAGTAATAATGTCAAGACATATCTTGATCTAGACCTTTCTAAAATACTGTTTCTCAAGTCCAAAAATGTAGATTTGTGAAAACCTCCTTTAAGGTGTCATGTGTTATTCTGCTTCATTTCTCTGAGATCAGAATAACAGCATGAGTTTCAGAATAACAGAATTCTTAACAACTGCTGTTCAATTACAACTGCTGTTGCCCTTATGCTAGCAATTTTAGCCACTTAAGAGAAACTACTGCTCTCGTGATTTAAAGCTGTGTTTCCCAACCCTGGTCCTGGAGGCACACTGCCATGCACATTTGAGTGTTTTCACTGCTCCCAACACATCTGATGCGACTAATCAGCTCGTTAACAGCCCCATACAGTTGTAGTGGGCGTGATAAAGTAGGGAAAGCACTAAAATGTGCAGGATAGTGTGCCTCAAGGCCCAGAGCTGGGAAGGGCCCATATCCTACATTTTTCCTTGTATTTTATGATATTATGGTGTGCAGGTTTATACGCAAACAACAGTCATAATTTATTTTCACCTGCTCATTTTATCCCTTAGAATCAAACAGCCTATTTCTGTTCCTTTAAGACCGATATATGTAAATGACCTCTGTTCTCAGCAGTCTGGATTGTGAAAATGGGCGGGGCTAAACAGCAACCTTTTAATTTAAGAACCTGTTTAAGGTCAGGAAAGAATTAAGAGATTATCCTCCTTCATGAATTTTCCAATACAAATTTTTCCTAATACTTTTATGATGGCAAAATGTAAAACGTAAATGTGTGTCAAGAGGAAAACGAGGAAAGAAGTTTACTCTCTCACTCTGTCACAGAGCTCTTGGAAGGTGCAGTCAGCGATGGTTCCACAAGTGCGGCTTAAGGTCATCTCTCTGCCCAGCACGGTCAGCACCCTTGGCCTGGTTACTGTAGGCACATCAAACTCAGTTAGGAGTTGATACCCTGGTAGTGTCATGGTGGCGTAAAACCAATGCTAAACATGGGAAGCAAACAACTTACTAATAAATCACTTAAGTCTTACAATCTCTCTCTCTCTCTCTCTCTCTCTCTCTCTCTCTCTCTTTCTCTCTCTCACACACACAGACACACACAAACACACACACACAAAAGGCCAGGGCCACCGCTGTCTCTCAGGCAATTGTTCTTTATCTACTCTGCCGCTCTCTCATTCTAACTAAGGGAAATTAACTTGTGTACCATCATTTTGTCTGTAAGCCAATTCATCGAACAGTGTATTCACGGCAACCTCTGCATCGGGATCACTCGATCTGTGGAAAGCGAGAGCGCAAGAGAAAGAATAGAATATGAAATTAACCAGGTCTGAAGTGCTCAGATCAAACAGAGAGTGGTGCAGGGCCATGTTTAGCTTTTCAGGATGACTCAATAGAACAGGATGTTGGGCTCAAAACAAACATTGTGAGCGTGAATGGAAGCGAGCCGCAATCAGGTACCTACCAACACACACATGTATTAGCCTACACTGAAAGGGCAGCTGTTGAGGAGCACAGGTTTGTAATGAGTCACAGTAAGGCACTGTTTTTATTCCCTGCATCAGCTTTTAAGTATCTTTTCTCTCTCCTACTGTATGCGCCGCATAGTGAGTCGTTCAGCTCTGACGTTTCCGCAGCGCTCTTGGTTTCTTGATGAACAAACACACACACAAAGACAGTGAAAGAGCAGGCAGACTCTTACGTGTAAAAGAATTTTCCTGGATGATTCGTCTTCCTTCTGCGGTAGTCTATTCCAGTGTCCAAACTGACAGTGTGACAGTGTTCCTACAAGCAAATCAATTGTGAGGTTAAATATATACTGCAGAACACAAAATTTTATTTACTACACTATACTATACCATACCTTGGGTGCCTGCAGGTTCAAATGCAATATAAAACTCACCTCCAGGCGGTGACAGTGTGATGTTTTATGCATGTACTAGCCTAAGTATTGACTTACATTTGTTGGGAGTGTGACACATGTACTGCAACACTAAACCCTGGTCATGCATTAAAAAGCTTCCAGAACAGCACCCCTATCACTATGGCTGAGTTTACCACTGAGAAATATTGTAGATTAAAGCATAGTATGCTTAACTGAAGCACCCATTATTTTAGTATTAAACCAAGGCCAGGGAGTTGCATGGATTCTTAACTGGAACAAAATGATAGTAAAGTTTCCAAGATGGACTGACTTAACATCACTTGTAAATACTTCACAGTGCATTGATACCTCTCCCTCTGTGGGTATGGTATACTCTGACTGAGTTACTTTTTAAAACTTCTGCAGATACTGATATTTCAGGCCTAGAGCATCTACAGACACTAAAAACACTAAATCCAATCAGTCTGGTGGTTTATTAGCCATTCAAACAAGGGAATGCATCTAGGCTCAGAGAAACACTCAAACTAAGCAGAATGCCAGAGACACAAGATGACAAAAAAAAGAGCTGATGAAAAGGACGGGTGATTATTTTTAACAGGAGTAATAATATGTGGCCTTTGCCTGAATCAGTCCTCAATGACAGTTCCGGCGAATTATGAAATCAGTGAATTTTCCGCCACCCTCCTCTTTGAACCAGGGATAATTAGCAATCACCACACGGAGCGAGAGAGGAATGATATATTCCTATTTCTCCCCCCTCTATCTCTTCTACCATTCTCCAGTGCTGTCAACTTTTCTCTCTTGAGCTCAGAGTTCCGCGTCCGAGCCAATTGGCTGAATCAGGCATAATGACAGGCTGACAAACCGCGAGCGTCGAAACACAAAAGGGAAAAGCGTCGCTTCATCAGCACTGAGCGACCTCGTCACCGAGTCGCCTCGTAAACAGCCACCATGGTGCCGACAGCCACCAAATCAGGTTGTTCCTCTCTCTTTCTGCTGTCTTACCTCCTGCCCCTCTTTCTATTTCTAAAAAAAAAAATGTTTTTCCTCATGAGCGTACCTTGACAGCTGGTGAGTTAACTGAGACGTTCCTCAGAAAAGGGGGAGGTACAGGGGAGAGCAGGAGCAAGGAGTGAGAAGAGGAGAGCAGAAACACAATCAGAGTGTGGTTATATATAATCAGCTGGAGATGTGTCCTCTCGTGGATCATTGCATGATTATGGCCTCTGATGGGTTCATTAGAGACATGTAACTCCTCGAAGATCTTTATCTTCAACCCTTTATTGTCACCCTCCCCCACAACACCCCAGCACACGTCATATTAATACAGAGCCTACTTTTAACAAGACGGAACACACTGTACATTTTGTGCTACGCACTACAGTTGCCTGGATCTCTTGACTGACCGCCTAATTTATGTCTCCGTCCAATGCAAAACTTACCGTGTGACCTCTAAAGTTTTTTTGCGGGCTTTCATGACCTGAGCAGCCATGAAGCCAATAAACTGGGTCCTTAGTTGGCTGACTGAAAACAGATACACACCTTTACAAAGGCATAAGAGTTCGTTTTCAAGCCAAACACATGTATTTACTGTTCGGCCAATATACTGGATGTCCAGGCCCCTTCTGGACAACAGTTTAGAATGGGAATGAAAAGGCGAAAAATGGGCTTGTGTGCGTTTCTCTCTCTCTCTCTTTCTCTCTCTCGTTCTCAAAAAGTTGCCTTTCAGTTTTTCAAAGCGAGCCTTGCCATTGAGACCGAACAAAAGCCAAAGATAGCTGGCGATTGGGCCCTGATGAGGTCCACTACCTCATTACTGACGGCCGAAAACATTTGATGCTTTTTTTTCCCTCCCCCTTTGCGGGCTAGAGAATTGACTGAGCCAGGCTCAAAGAACGCAGGGTGGGAAGACTGAAAAAGAGAAGGGGGTGGAGGGGTGGAGGGGGAAGAGGGGAAAGGTTGTTGTCCATTCATCTGTGTGTGTCTTACAGCCACTGTGGAAAGAGGAAAGAAAAAGGGGGGTGGAACAGAGGGAGGGGTAGAAAGAGAACGAGAGACAGCTTAAAACAGTGCCTTTATGCTTTTGAGTCCAGGACGACTCCTCTTACATCAAAGTGTTTTCACCACTGTGGTGTGTGATTTCGTGTGTGTGTGTGTGGTGTGTGTCTTGGGTGAGCGTATTCAGAGATTAAGTGACTGGTGAGTGTGTGTGTGTGATGGGGGTGGCTAAAGATGTGAACACACTAATTAAGTCTAATTATCTATTCCTTTTTACATGTTGCGGCCTTTGTTGGCTACTCAGAACGTTCTCACAACGTATCTGAAACGTTCTCACAACCTCACACTGCCCTGTGCACAGCTCTTAAAGAAGCAGCACCTTTAGAACATCTGCACTGCCTTTAAAAGCCCGGACCACCCCGGGCCCTACGCGCACACAAACTCACCACAATCGCTCTCTCCTGGGCCTCTCCTCCACATACACCTAAACACAGGCACACATGCGGGCTGCTGAAGCTAAAGGTGAGTGAGAAAGACACATGCTTGGTAATGGAAAGATGAGCAGCTTGGCTGTGGTAAAGATATAATGACTGAAGACAAAAAAGGCGAGGTCCTCCTAGCAGTCTCTCTCGCTTTCTCTCTCTCTCTCTCTTGAATGGTTTATTGGATTAGATCTCTCTCTGAGGTGGCCTGCTCAGACTAACCGCCTGTGCTAATTAGCCATCATTTCTCACAACAGCAAAAGAGAGCACTCGCTCTTCTCTGCTCATTCAATCACTCCTCTCAAACACTATCAAGGCTGAGTCGATTTCTCTGAACACTTTGGACTTTACCATGTAGGTTTGTACATTCCGTCTCCAAGCAAAAAAAAAAGTGGTATAAAAGGGAATGGAAAAATAAATGAAACATGAAAAATTAGGAGTTATTGTTGGCTAACTAAAGGCCAGAGGGACAATAGCAGTCATTCAACATCAATTCCCTCTTTCTGAAGAGCCCTCTCTACCCATGTCACTCCATCATCATACTTGTGACTCTGTCCAGCGGAGTCCTTCACCATGTGTTTCGCACACACAAGGCCCCGCCAGCGCTTACATTTATTTCCCTTTGTGTAATTTTTTAAAAACACTTGGCTTACTGTACATACCAATTAGTCCCAGCTAAAGAATGGAGGAGGAGGAAAACAGAACAAGGAAAGAGAGAGAGAGAGAGAGTGGGGGGAATGAAGGGAGACACTTGAGCTAAATTAAGGTTATCATATTTCTGAGACAATACTGTAATGCTGCTACCTTTAAAAGCGAACGATGAGAGGAAGGAAAAAAAAAGTCAAAGCCCTCTAGAGTGTGATGCACAAACCATGCCAGACTGTGGATAACCAAACGCAGTGCATAAAACAGAAAGAAAAGGAGAAACATCATGTTGTTCAGATACATTTCAAAACAGTGACGTGACCTTAAATCAAAATGTAAAGATACAAAAGTAAAAATGCCAATGTTGATTGTAATTATCCAAAAAGTGCCATAAAATACAGGTTGTTAGAGCAATGACTGATCTCTTTCAACCCAGAATTGTCTTCTCATGAACCTCTATCTTTCTATCTTCTGACTTTTAATATTTCCCTGAACCTGCTTGGTTTCTCTGATTCTCTCACCCATTTGTCTCATAAATGTACAGAACATTTCTCCACTGACTGAGTTTTTTGTTTTACTTTCGAGGCAAAAGTCTTTCCCACGCATATAAGTCAAGTTTCAGTTTTAATTAGAAAAAAGTGTATTTTGGTTCGTTCAGAAATACGTTAATATGGCCATTGGCCTTACTAAGGATGTCACCACCTGTTCAGCAGGATTTTCGTGATGGATATGAATTTGTGCGTCCTTGTAAAATACTGTTTAAGGGCTGCACGTGTGTATGACCCAAAGTCTAAACATCACTGATAATAGTGTCCCGATTATGTCCTGGGTTTAAGGCACTTACATGGGCTGTTGTCCTACGCGATGTAAACTCCACTGGTTTGGAGAGTGGTCATATAGTGTGAGGATACGAGGCTATAAAGGTTTCAAAACTTAACTTAAAACTTAACATATAACAACCTTAACAGGCTTAGTTTTTAGAAAAAATACCACAAATATAGAAACTTGACAGTAGTTTAACCTGTTTTGTTCATTTTAAAATGTGCTTGTAACAGTAGATTAAAAGGGAACTGTCAAATCATTACACCACTGTTCATTCCAAGGAAGACACTTTAATGAAGCTGAATGGTGCAAAACATACCCAAAGTATTAGTAAAGGTATTTTTCTTCCTTAACCAAAAGGCACAGCATGAACATTCAAATTTAAGAAAACGCAGCAGATGAAAATTCCAGCTCTGATGACTGGGGAGGGGAGGTCACAGACCTTCCTCGCGCCCAGACAAAACCCAGAAACCACAACCCAGACGCATGTGTGTGCTAAGCTCTTCAGTCCGTCCGCCATGCTTCTAAAGTCATCAGGCCTGAGTGGACATGAGACGATTTTTGCAGGCCACCCTGGCCTGCATCAGCCTCCAGCATTGCTGAAACACACCAAACCCAGATGGCTTCACAAAGGAGCAGAGGAGGAGAGAAGGCAAGGAAGCTGAGCACTATTCAGCGCCCCTATCAGGCAGCATTAAGGGGGGCACAGCATGGGGTGACTTTAGGGACCCTGCAGCTCTAATACGGACAGAATGACCTGAAGGGGCACGTCACTGTGCTGGCCCACTGACCCTGAAGTCTAGGGGTCCAAACAGAGAGGAATCACTGTCTGAATGAAACCCTTCCAGACCTCTCTGGGCATGTCTCCTTAGCACCTTATGTCTTGTAGGCGTTTTTCGGTATTGACATACATCACGGAACAAAAGTCTGGAGGCAACACAAACTTAAATAAACATGACAGACTTTTATTGTAGCTCTAGTAATATCCACCTGATTCTCACATTCCAAAAGGTTTGATTAACTAAATCAGGTAAATTATTAATTAGGATATATAATTAAATTTAATTATATATCCATATATATATATATATATATATATATACACACACACACATATATATATATATATATTTTTTAGCCTGTAGTGTATATGTAGTTTATAGTATAGCCTATGCAGGCTTTAAATATTGCTTGATATTTTCAAACAAATTAAAGTCACCCTTAAAAAGTACTGAATCATAAGCTGAAGTATTTTGTTACTGCAGTTCAAAATATATCCTGTAGGTGATAATGTATTAATGGCCGGTTTTAGTTTGTTTTAGTGAGGACAGCAGGCAGGCAACTCTACAGTGTTGAGTGGGAGACTGAGAGCCACAGGTCTGTCTGAATGCAAGGAGGACCACCATGGAAGTGGCGACAGAAGCCTCATCCACTGACAGCACTCACCCTCACCAGAGACAAACTCGTCATGATTTCATATTACCCTCATCATACATTTGGAACTGGGCATTTTTCTTGTCGTGTTATGAGCATCTTTACTATTTTAGGCTTACTGACTGTGTGAAAATTAGTGCAGTTGTTTGTGCTCTGAGGCATACAGGAACAATCACTGTTCTTATTAAAGGCCATTGCTGATGAAATGTGTTGTAGCTTATGCTAAAAATTTTGTGGCTTAAAAAAGAAAATGCTTCCAAATACTAAACATCGAACTGAATACCAACACAATGAACAGATATTATTACTTGTTTGAATTATTCCTGCCAGTCCTAGTTGATAGCTGTATAAACTTTAAATACTTTACAGGCAGTGGTGTTATTGAGTTTACAATTTATATGTAATTATTCACCCACTTTTACCACTGAGCATATACCTAAGAAGGGGAAAACTCATGAATCTCTTGTTCTCTAGCTTAACCCGCACTTTACTATCAATCTCCCACTTGCTTGAGCGTATGCATCAGGACCAGTCAAATGTGCAAGAATGCGGGCTGCTGAAAATGCCTGGCAATGATCGTCTGATTACTTATGATGACAGCCTGCAGCAGAACTGTGGTAATTACCCAGATAGCACACAGGATAATGCCAATACCTGCTTACAATGATGCTATTAAATTACAAAGCAGATCAGAGCATCCCTGCCGTCCACTGCAGTGCTCACTTTGAAATGCAAGCAGGCGGCTTCATTCCAGCCAACCCACGCTAGTCATTAAACATCTCTCTCTCTCTCTCTCGCTCTCGCTCTCTTTCTCTCTCCATCTCTCCCTCGTTCTCATCTGTCTCTAATATTCTCTCCCTTCTCCAGGTATGATCAAAGGTGCCTTTTCTGTTTTGTGTGTTTTTGCGTACTTGTGCCACGCTTGTGTGTTGCACCAGTTATAAAATACATCAAAAAAGCAGACAAAGAGGTGGGGCGACATAAAGAGAGAGAGAGACACGAAGAGTATGAAAGGATAAATAAATTAACAGAGAGAATGACTTTGTCTTTACCTTGAGCACGCCGATGAAAGGCACAAAAGCAGCTCTCTGAAGCCCGTTTTTGTAGAGTTCTGAGGGAAACACAGAGAAGGAAATAGAGAGAGAGAGAGAAATGGTCAGCCCTGGTTAGTGTCAGCTACACTCTTTAGCCTCCTCATGTCATTTTCTGCCTGTGATTGGCAAATAAAGTGTCTATTGATGAAGTGAAGGTAGGGAGGGGAGGAGGGACAAAAGGGACGAGGAGAGGCAGAAATTGATTTCTGTGTGCAGCACAGGAGAACAACAGCACATGAAATTCATTACATTCCCTAACAATGAGCTCAGGAGAAGAAGTCTCTCTCTTTCAGCACAGACAATAGGACAACATCAGAGCAAATACAGACTTCAATTAGCCCCACAGGCATTACAAACCCTGATAACACACACAAACACACACACACATACTCCAGGATGTAAAAGAGAGGATGATGAGATACTGTTATTGGTGACTTTAGAGGTACAAAGCTACTAATTCCTGAAAGCTGTGGCAATGGTTCTCTTCTTCTGTTGCCTATAGTAGGCCTGCATCTTTTTTAACCAGTGACCCGCCCTGGAATTGGTACAGCGTGTGCCACTTTACTTGTCTAATTTGCTCAGTGGGTAACTTAGAGATATATTTTTCTCTTTTTTCATACAAATACAGTTCTGTTAGCTCTCTGAAAGACAACTGTGAATAGCATAAACAACTGCACCTTATTTTGGTCCTTTATGACATGTTTTAGCCTTTTTGGATGTTGGTTTTGTATGCTAATGACCATATGTTTAACTGGCTCAGTAAGGGGTGTGGTCCCTGCTCTAGCATTTTGTCATCAGGCTTTTTATATAATGGGATATACATGGGAAGTGGCCAGGCTCCCCTTAAACTGGCTCTGATTTCACATTTTGCAGTGGATACGGTAACAAGGCACATACATGTGAACTTTCAAGGAAAAAGTTGTGTTTATTTTGCATTTTAAAACATTAGCAATGATGACCTGTGGACCTATTTTTTTTTTTTTTTAAACTATCAATTGCATATTTTTTTGAAATGTATAACAGCAATATTTGAGATGTTATAGTAGATTGTAGATTTTCAGGGCAAACAATAGACTTTTAGACAAGATATAAACAGATGGGCCAGTCAGCAGGTCCAGATTTCCCTTCCTCTCTCTCATAACTATGTAACTTACATATTATTTACCAATTAATGGATAGTATTTACTGGATAACAGGTGTTAAGGAGATTTTGAATCCAGAGAGTGAAACAACCTTCAGCACAATAACATAACATGCTTACTAATGGGAAGAAACCCATTTGATCCATGTTGCTCAACAGCTGATCATGATGCTGAAGCCAAAGTTATGGCTAGGTACACCTCAGAATGAACATCAGCTCCCCTTTTTTCACTACCTCCATCTTCACCGTTTCCCCCGAGTGGCCCTGAAGAAAGACTAAAGCAATTGTTCTTGGTGGAAGAGAGCATCTCCAAGTTGAGGTTCAAACGTGCCACCCTCTTTGACGGTCCTTCACCGACACGTCTTTCCATCATCTCGCCGGCGCTCTTTCCCTTTGCCGACCCCCGCTCCCAGTCTTTCATGTAAGCCAGCCCTTCCATTAGTGTCCTAATTAAAATGAAATAAGCTGGCTATTAAGTTTTAGCGTGCGCTTTGTTCCTTAGTGGCTGGTTAATGTTAGGAGAGAGTGTCTTTATGCAAGCACTCGCCTGTGGCACACTCCATACGCAAAGGCCACTTCATGCGATGAGACATTAGCGGCAAAAGCGAAGAAAGAGAAAGAGAAGATGACAGGGTTGACTGTCTCAATCTCTCTCTTTATCGCTTGCTAAGGCTCTCCACGTTAATGTAACATCACAGCTATTACAAAACAGCAACTGTTGAATCAACAATAAGGAAGGAGGGAAAAGAGTGAGGGCAAGGCGGGGAGAGAGATTAAAGAGTAACTGCCAGCGGTTCTGGGCAGGGGTCAGGCCGCGGCCTTATGCGTTTAATGATGAACGGTGTGGAAGCAAAGGGGCTTTGATAGAAGTCTTCTGGTGGAAATGACAGCGTGCGTGTAAAGCTACAAATACAACCAGTGGCCTTGTCTCTTTCTGCATCACTCCACCTGTCGAACGCAGAAGGTGTAAAAAGTTGGGAGTTTGTGGAAGATTGAGATCTACAGAACACAGTAATCATCTAACACAGGACTACAACATTGTAACTACATTTGCAATGTCTGACATATAAAGTTAGAGCTAGTAGAGGTTGAGAGGAAGAATTCCAACATTGTGAGGAAGAATCCCAGCATTGTGGAAGTTAGAAGTCAGGCCATATATAAAGGACAGTCCTCAGGCAACTCAGGAATACAACACCCCTCAGAGAGAATTCAAACATAACCTTACACTGAGAAATCATGTGACAGAAGACAGACCCTGGTTAATGTCATTTACATTTTTAATGTCTTTAACGTTCTGACATAGCAAAACTCCAGGCAAGGTGAATTGAGGAAGGGTGAAAAGGATAGACAAGTCGAACAAAAGCTGCCGAGAGAAAAGGAGAGGCTGACATGTGAGAGTGTTTGGAACTGGATTAAGAACACGAGAAGGCCATGAGCTTTAAGAACATGTTTGACTTTGTTCAGCCAACAAAAATGCAATAGAGGAGACAGAGGGCAAAGCATTGTTGATAATTGTGTTGAGGTGATAATACAACAACACAAAGTGAGAAAGTAGTGAGGTCATGTGAGCTGTGCAGGTAACAAGGTCAGTCTCAGAAACACACTTTCGCAGAACACGACAGCTTGAACGTCATGTTCCATTTGTGCAGTATCGTAACCTACATTTAGACCAGAACCCTTTCACATTAACAGGGTTTTTATTTGAAAGCTTCACTGAGTAGATATCTGTGCAGATGAGGGAAAGTAAAATCTCCAGCATAGGAAAGCATGCTCTGTGGAGTTTGCACACAATGTAATATTTCAGAGCTCTTTGCGGAGGAAATGACATCACATTTTCAGTGCCATTTATACAGAAATCCAGACAATAACCAGATTTCATTCAAAAAACATCCAAATGTTACTGCATACCAAAAAATCGAAACAGTGCTGGATAGAGTTGTTCTTGTATGTATATGTTGTCCTTTCTGTACAAACCACCATACATTCCTCTACAGATGAGGTACATGCATGCAAATATGCTTTAAGAGCAATGTTCATTAAATGCTGTATTGTAAACGCAGTTTTGTTAAAAGTGTTCGACCCCTTCCTCATTCTCTAGATTACTGGTGATTATAACAATAAATTACAATATAAGGATTTTTTCCCCTCCAGTTTTCTCTCCAATTATTCATGCTTCCTCTGAGTCACATGAAGACACTGCATCTTTTTTAACTGCTCAAGACACTTGGTGATGAATGCTAACTTTCAACTCCTTTACATCAGTTAGCAGACACCGTGTTAGGTAGCATCATTTTGAGTAATGGGGAGAGGAAGAGCTATCCTACCCACCCAGTGAAAGCAAGGCCAACTTTGCTCTCTTGGACACCTGCTCATTAATGGTTGTGGTATCACTGGGGATCACAAAGTATAATAATAGACAAAGATAATCTTTTTACATTAATGTAAGGAGCAAAGTTACGTAACATAAATCAACTATGTGAAAAAGAGAGTTTATCAAACAGCAAATTACCCCAATTTTATTGGTAATGAGACTAAGCTGATTGAACAGAGCCAGGTCTGAATGCCACCAGGACTTTTGAACTTTACTCAAATACCGTCATTGTGGTAAGAGTCACCACAAAGTTTTTACAAGTAAACTAAGTCATGGGCAAAAGCAAATCTAACAAAGTCACCAAACCCAGTGAAACCTATTATATACAAATTGAGAACCCCAAAAGCATAAATAAAGCATCCAGGATGTAACCAAAGGTTCAAGCAGAACATCAAAGTTCATCAAAGGTCTCTTTACCCACAGCTAAGGTCAGTGTTCATGACTCCACAGAAAGGGACTGTGATATTCATAGAAGAGCATCAAGGCAGAAAACACTGTCAGTAAGGGCAGACCAGTCTGAAGTGTAGCCCAGGTCCGTTTATATCAGCCATAAAGCAAGTTCTGCATTTCACAATAGGAACATCACGCAATTTCCGATCATGACCTTATTGAGTGTGGGGATGTTGTGCTGCCTCGGGCCCTGGACAACATGCTATTACTGAAGGAACCATGAATTCGGTTTGGTATCAGAATTCTTGTGTAATCTAAATGTTTATTTCTTTTTAGGTTTACTAAAGGTAATATGGGGCTACAAACACCCTGGTCTATCAGCTTACATACTGCAGTGATTCGCATATGTGTACACTTAGAACAGTGAATAAAAAACATCCATCTGAACTCATGGCTAACAAGTCAACAATGATGTGAAGTCATGGGCGCCGGACCCCCCACTTTTCAAAATCATTCGTTCCGTCCCCCCGCTTTTCCCCTCCCGGACAACAGCCGAGACGTAGAGCCCTGCGTCCCCCCCACATTAAAAATGCTTCCGGTACCCATGTGTGAAGTCATATTACAAATACAATATGGTCCACTGTACCTACTTTAGTTCGTTGACCGTGGATCAACTGTATTAAAGGAAGTTATCCTAAGTAAAGGAGATGCCTCCAAAACCCATTCTTTACAGCTTAAGTAGGC
>JBBPCZ010000163.1:16904023-16926424 GCA_037974445.1 Brycinus macrolepidotus
TCTCTCTCTCTCTCTCTCTCTCTCTCTCTCTCTCTCTCTCTCTCTCTCTCTCTCTCTCTCTCTCTCCTTCTCTCTTTCTCTCTTTCTTTCTCTCTCATATATTTTTTAAGCCTTATGTCATGTTTCCTTGTAGTGACGTATCACTCAGTCTTGTTTAGGTCATAACTTTTGATTTATTACCCATATTGCTTTGTCCTTTGTATTTTTTTTTTTTTTTTTGGATAAAATGGTGTGTGATGTATCAACAGCAATAGTTGTAAAATAATGCACTGATATATCGAAGATGAATATTTAAATGTTAAAAACAAATGTTTTAAACTCCATTTCTATTGTGGAGTGTTTCCAGTGATAATTGCCCAATGAGTAGAATCAGTCCTGTCGACCGATTATAGTGCTCTACAGCTAGACTTTGAATGATTTTCATTACTCCTACGCGAACCTTTCATACCAAGGGACACAGAACTCCATAAACATTTATATAAAGGCTTATTCCAATAAACATCAGTTGTCATGAATACTTCTCAAGGCAGTTTTTATGTCATTCAACATCAAAATGTTACGAGAATGGACACTTGTTCGAATAAACCTGTAAGTGTTTGTCAGTAGTCAGGAAAGGGTTATGTCTGTACTATTTAGGCTTACATACACTGGTCTTTAATGAACTGTACGCACTTACAAAGCGTGCAACAGGTACCCTTTGTGTATTAGGAGTTTGATGCCTCTTTCAGTTAAGTCTACTCGCTTTAAGTTGTAAACGAAGTGAGTCTGGAGGCGTTTTCAATGGAAGCCGCTGCAATCTTCAGCAAGCTTTTTACCTGTTGTTCGGACTCAGGGTCCTTCTCATCTCTTCACAAATGAACGAGTTAACACAAAGATATCGGCAGGTCTCTTAATAACCTCTATCTGTGTGCTGGCTGTAAATGCTGCTGCTAGATGAATGGGACTGTTTTCGTCTGATCATCAAGTGTTTGATGTGGCAGTCGGCTTCCGCCTGTGTGGTTAACTTTGGTTGCCACGGTAATCAGGGCTTTTGTTGTGCGGTTTTGTTTGGTTCTTTAGCTCATCTCAGGTTTGATTGAGATCATTAGCACAGAGATGAGGCCAGTCAAACTCAGAAGAGCGCAGATAGACGCAGCTGTCTGCTCGATGCCTCGTCACCATTCTCCTTCACAGCTTTCCGCGGCATCGTTCATAATGTAGCTTGTGTTTGTTTTTTAAACACTTTGAATAACTACCTCTTCAGTTAAATGAGAACTGGATGGTCTAAATGCTGGGTTTTTTTTTTTTTTTGGTTTTGCTGGATCTGACTTGCATACTTGTTTTGCTGGTAGCTTTTTGTGAACAGCATCACTGTTCACATGTAACGTTTCATAGTGCTAATAATAAATACATATAGTGGAGTTTTCAGTCTGCCCCAGATTCTGCAGGTCGTGGTAGACCTATACTGTTAGAGCCTTTCTTCAAAAAGGAAGAAGGTTAAACTTTCTAGCACTGTAATGACCTTTTAACCAGCTCAGAAGCTCCTTGGTCACCCACTCCTGTCTAATACTAATCACATACCACCTTATAGTCTTTACTCATTGACTGTGAGAGTATGTGTATTAGATTACATGATCAGTTGACATAGGGATTAACTTCTTTACACTTCTTTGCTCAGAGGAAACCAAAGCCAAGAAGGCTGCCATTCAAATGATATTACCTGCAAACACCGCAGCAGGCTTGCATGTCGCTTTGTCAACGTTCTGTACATGGCTGGCGTAACCCTACACTTATAGCTCAGAAGAGGACTTGCTGATTCCCATCTCTTATGGCTCAGAGAAAAAGGAGGACATTGTAAAGGCTGGATGGTTTTGAATAGGTGCTTGCAAAAGTTGAACCTGGGTTAAGAAACGACCTTGTGAAGTGGAGCTGGAGATTATCACAGTTTCTCTGTGCTTATTAAATAAGAGTTTGCCGAAATGCTAAGATTCTCTTCTTTAAAGGGTGTACATCTTGCCTACTATGTTTGTTTATCTATTTTTTTATTTACTATACATTATGCGTGTTATTATATGGTTACTTGGCAAAGTGATGACACTTTGCACAGCGTTTCATTTTAATGTTTTTGCTTTGCTGAGGAAAATACTACTTCTAACAAACTAAAGTTCCAGGTGTTGAGTATCAGGTGTTGGGCTACCTGTAGACTTTTCAGAATGTCGAACTTAGAATAGAAACCTTCGAATGTTGGGATGACCACTTCAGTTCAATGGAACTTTCTACTTATTAGTTTGTAGTAGGCCAAGGTGCTGAATTGTAAGTGTTAAGATTGATATCTGGATAGTAGGGATGGGAATCACCAGTGATCTCATGATACAATATCATGATACCTAGGTGCTGAATTGTTACATATTGTGATTCTATAAATGTCCCGATTCAGTCCTATGATTATTTTCCCAATTATTTTCAGCAACACTGTATGTCTTCAGATCTTTCTCAGGATGATGTCTAGCAATATGTGCCTGTCTGTTCGTCCTAAGACCACAATACTTAATTATTGCGTGACAGAGTTTGCGTACTGGAATACATTGAGTAAAGGCAGTGGTGAGTTACTGCAGGTGTTTTTGAATCAAAACATGACTTGGATGAACCCTGGAGAGCTGGAGAACACACAAACGAAAGAGTGAAGAAAGGGAGAGATAAAGAGGGAAAAGAACAGGGTGGGAGAAGACTGAGGGAGCTGGAGGTGGAGAGCAGAAACAGGACGAGTTGGTAAAAGCTGGAGGGGGAATGGAGAGGAGCATGGCTGTGTTTTGTCGATGTTGTTCATTGTGAAGAGAGATAAGCGCTGGCTGAAGTAGCTCTCAAGGGCAAGCAGTGACTTATTATAGCATACGGAGAGCGAGGGGAGAGTGAGGATGGGGTGAAGGGAGATCTGGAACTTTGGGGGGGCGGTTGTGAGACATAATAACTGAAACAATCAATTATTCTCCAATTAGAGCCTGAAATAAGACTTTTTTTTACCTGAAGTGGACTGTCATGACATTTGTGTCATCAGTCATAGTTCATTTGTTCTTTGAATTCTCAGGCTTCTTTGCAGTTTAAATATTTTAGTTTATTATGTTTATTATGTTTTTTCCTTTCTTTTGTGAAGCCTGTGTTTTGCATGTTTGCACATGTGCGGCAATATCGATTGGATTTGTGTGCGGTATTCTCACTGGCTTCTGCCTCTTCAGTTTGCTGCTTGAATGGAGCTCCACACACGCATTATGTTGCTTCTCTCATTGTGTGTAATGGCTGCAGTTGTGTTTTGTCCTTTTGAATCCACCTTTAAGGAAATGGCTCTCCTGAGCAAAATATATCTCCACTACTTTGCTGCTGTGCGTAACCAGTTGTATTCAGTTTAACTTATTTAAGTCCTCCTAGGGTGACTTTCCCACAGTATTTTTAAAATATAATTTGTGTTTTGAAACAGTTAAGACAAAACTGAGTGGTAGCAAGTACTGAAATTGGCAGCTGTCAGCTCTAATCTAAAATGATAGAAGTTGCTGTTATATACGCAGCAGAGATGACCAGTTATTTCTGTGCTAATTCAAGTTCATGCTTGGGTTTAACTAGAACTTGTTCACTTCTGTTTTTCTCAGACAAACCTTCCCATATTCAAGCTGAAGGAGTCCACCGTCAGGAGAAGATACAGTGACTTTGAGTGGCTGAGAGGAGAGCTAGAGAGAGAGAGCAAGGTGAGTGAGGACCGAAGTCATTGACCCAAGAGGAGACGCAGCACAGTGACATTCAGGCTGTGGTCATTATATTAATTTGCAGTTAAAGTACTGTGATAGTTCTTACTAAAAAAGGCAAGCCTGTTTTCTTCAGTCTCAAAGCAGGTACCTGTGGCCACTTGCATAAGCTTTCTTAAGAATTTGTTTAAAGTTTAAAGCTTATGGGATGCATTTAAAACATTTGCAACTGTCAGAAATGTAAGTGCTCAAACTTAAGGTTGGGGTCTCAGTTTGCATGGATTTTTCTCATTTAAGCTAAAGGGAAAAACTCAGTTTCACCATTTTTTTAATGCAACAGGCCACTGGACCCAGTTGACCCATCTGTGCTCCACCTACAGATGTGTTCTTTTGTAGTTATTGTTGCAAGTTTGGACAAGCACCTAATGAGAAACTAATTTCTGTCAAAACATGTTTTAGTAGTTTTGTATACAGTTTGATACAATTTAAAGATTTTTATTCATTTAAAATGAGTATTTTGTATTGACATAAAAGATTACATTGTTGTGCTAGGTAAAGTTGTTTGCCAGGTTGTTTTTGTGTAATTGATTTGTTTAGGATTTTGTTTGACAATCGAATGTTTGAGAATAGAATTTGTGGTGCAGTTTCTCCTTAGATCAAATGGGATTTGTCATTCTTCTGTAATGTTTGTCCAAACCCCCTGTGACTACAAAAGAGGGTGTTTGTAGGCATGGTATGGACAAGTCAGTTATGTAACATTTGATCTGATTTGTTAGTTAACTGATATTGGGCCTTCTATTATTAATATATTTCCTTTTGAGACATTATCAAACAACTGTGTGTGGGATTTGGTTGTCCAAGAGGGGGTTGAGGACATTTTTTTTTTTTTTTTTTTTTTTTTTTTTTTTTTTTTTTTTTTTTTTTTTTTTAAACTTCTTGGATTTATAGTTTTGTTATGAAAGTTTGATGATTTTCCATAGTAATACTGTGTATGTGTGTGTGTGTCTGTCTGCATGTGTTTCAGGTGGTCGTTCCCCCTCTACCAGGGAAAGCTCTGTTTAGGCAGCTACCGTTCCGTGGGGACGACGGCATCTTTGATGACTCCTTCATCGAAGAGCGGCGGCAAGGCCTGGAACAGTTCCTCAACAAGTAAGCCACATGACTTTTCCCACAGAACATGCACCTACATGGCATCTTTTGGGGAATTAGCCACCTGGACTGAAATGTACATTGGCAGATTTGGTCCAGCAACAGGGCCATGCGCACCTTTGTGTTCTTATTGCCTGGGCATCGGCCCATTTGCCCTCTTTTGACCAAGCTGCCCATGAAGGATTTTTAGGATTAGCCATTAGTAGCACTAGTACATCATTGATGAAGTTTGGCCAAATTAAATCACCATACTGTTTTGGTTAAAGCTATTACTTGTGTGCACAAAGGACCATCACTACATACATGTTTTACAATAGTCGTTGTCGACTGGAATGATATATTAGTTCCTGACTGGTTGAGTAGCCTCCTTAGTTCTGTGTAAACAGTTATCTGTCCTTACTACTCTCGGCAGCCACTGGCTTTGTGCCCTACTGATGCAGTCATGGGCTCCTTCATTTAGGGGTCGGCATGGGTGCTCTGACAGTCTGTGGATACATAGCCCCATACGCAGCAAGTTGCAAATCACATTTTTCTATCATAACCAGCATTAACCTTCTCAGAAATTTTTGGTGGATCAGAACAGATTGGCAAGCCTTAACTCCCAATGGACATCAGTGAGCCTTGGGTGCCCTTGAAACTGTTGCTGGTTCACCAGTTGTCTTTCCTTAGACCATTTTTGGCAGTTACTAACATCTCCATGTTAGGAAAACACCCCACAAGACCTTTTGGAAATGCTCTAAACCAGGAGTTTAGCCTTGACTATTTGCCCTTTGTCAGAGTCACTCAGATCTTTACATGTGCCCATTTCTCCTACTTCAAAAACTGATCATTCACTTATTCACTGCCTAATGTACCCCTCCCCTGCCACTGTAACAAGATATTCAGTGTTATTCACTTTACCTGTCAGTGGTTTTAATGTTTTGTGTGTTGTGTTGTGTTGTGTGTGTAGTGTAGAATATTAATTTATTAATATTTGTAGCAGGAAGGAAAAAAAGGATGGGATTCTTCTAGATTATCAGATTACCACAATGAGTTGTACAAATATTTCTTCCTCTTTTCGCTTAATTTGAAGTTTCTTAGGTTGAAGTTAAAGGGAGGAACAGATACTTACCAGCCTTCATGTCAGCTGATGTCTCCGCTTTCCCTTTTTTTTTTTTTCCTCCTGCTTTTCTCATAATTACCTACCAAGGGATCGAAACTGATGAGAGGCCGCAAGTGCACCCAGCTTTACTTTTTACATTTGTTTTATTTTCGCTGTGTAATTTATGATAATTGCGAGTGAAATTACAGGCGTGCGTTCCTCTTCCCTGCAGGATGTTGTGTGCACCCCTGCTTATTTTTGATCTGAGGTGCCGTTCCCCCACCAGCACAGACAATAAAAGTTACAGTGCGATTGTAATTATTTGCTGTGATTGCAGACTTTGCTATTATCTTTGTTTCATGTGCAAATGTGCCGTCTCTACCTGTTTGAATTTTAATACGAGACGAACGGCTGTAAATTAGGTTTGGAGACAGAAGCAATACGTGGGTAATTAAGATGGGTTTTTTCTCCCGTGTAACAAAAAATCCTGAATTAAATGTCATTGTTCAGCGTTAATAGCACTTAGGGCCCCACACGCTTGCTGCATGTTTCAGATCCACTATGCGTGTGTGCATGCGTACGTGTTGGTGTGTGATTAAGTGCATTGTAAAGGTGCATTGACTGTTCCCAACTCTGACAACGATCTTCCGTATCTGCTTTGTCTAATTGTGTAAGTTTCAGGAAGGTACTACTGGAAGACTTTATCAAAGACTTTTTTAAATGCAAAAGAGTGAACATAACTGCTTTATGGTGTACCCGTCTGCTTTGACTTGAAAGTTTTGAATTGGTGAAATCTGGTCAATGACAGTTTTTAGAGTGGAATGCAAGCTTGATAAAATTCTGTAACATATCATATAACGTTAATTACATCTAAGTCATGTTATATCAGGTGGGTTTACATCCAGGCCTGGCTGATTATCGGATCCGGTGTGCGGGTGCGTGTGTGTGTGTGCATGCGTGTGCGTGCGTGTGCGCGTGTGTGTGTGTGTGTGCGTGCGTGCGTGCGTGCGCGCGCGCGCACTGTCCATCAGATGACTTCTCACAGTAAGGTGGAAAATGTTCAAAAATATATGGTCATGTTTGCACAATTTCACTCATGTTCACATGAACAGCATTCATCTTATGAATGGGCACAACAGGTATTGACATAAAGTGATTATTATCTGGTCAAAAAAAATGAAACTGAAAGAATGATGTGCTGTTGTTCTGCTCTGCCAGTGAGCAGCTGATGGAATATTATTTATTTATAATGACATGTTTAAGTTTGTATGGGGCAGTGCTTATAGGTGTTGCAAAAGTTAAATGGAGTCTTAGTTTGTTTTAAATTTCTTAAACTCTGCCCTGCTGCCTCCTAAGGTTTTAGTAGCATTGGTAAGTGTTATATATGATAACACTATATAACACAATCAGATTATTATTATTATTATTATTATTATTATTATTAGTGCTCTTCATATGTGGTATGCAAGTACTTGTATATCTAGTTTTTCACTTACAGTACAGTACATTCTATTGGTGCAATTTAAAGAAGAATGTTCCAATCAAAACAGTCTCAGGTTTGGAAGACTTTGTCTTTTCGTATTAGGCACTAGTAGCATCAGATACTCTGGCCTTGTGATATTGAATTGTACCGATTACCACTGTCCGACATGTATCTTTTATCTTCATATTTTGTTTTCAATTTTCAGAGTGGCTGGTCATCCCCTGGCCCAGAATGAGCGTTGCCTGCACATGTTTCTTCAAGATGAATCGGTGGATAAAAACTACACCCCTTCCAAAGTCAGACAAGCCTGAGCTACCTACACTAGAACTTGCCACACACACGGAATAAGGCTCAATCATGCAGAACTCTTCCCCTGGAATAAAACTGCCCATCTAAAGCGTTCATTCTACATACTGCATATGGTCTTGAGCAAGACACATCTTTGATGCTTAAACTTAAAAACAAATGAAAAGAAGAGGAAAAGGAAAAACCTGAAACATCTCCATCACACTTACTATAAAGTGAATTGTCAGTGTCCTTTCATCTGATCACTGTTATTTCCTTTTTTGCTGACAGTTGTTCACCCAGAATCAGATCCAAGTAAGACATCACGGAAGGCATCTTTGTGTAACAGTTGTGGTTATTTATGGTAGTTTTAGTGTCCGCAAGCGCCACTAATTTTTGTGTAGCTCAGGATTATGTATCTTCACAAGAACATCAAACAAAAACGAACCAAAAAATATATTTACATTTATGCAAGCATTATTTACCCGTGTTAGATTACATCCTACCGAGTCTCCTTTAACCAAATTTAACTCTAAGAGTAGATTTAACTCTGTAGGAGATACTTTAACACAGATGATTTTTCTTTTTCCTGATACACTTACTTGCACTGCTCTCAACTCTTCAGAACACAAACTGCAACTAGTGCTTCTCTCACAAGGCACTTCAGTGACGCATCTTTGATGTGAAGCATTTGGATATGTGACGTGTGTATGTAACAGCCAGCACTTGCCGAGCCTCAGTATGGTTGTTTTTTTGTTTTTTGTTTTTTTTTGAGGGGGGGGGGGGTTGTTTTGTTTGTTTTAAATTCTTCGTTCTGATTGGAGCATGCTGTGGTCGGCGCATGTTTTCAGATTTGTATACTGCTGTGCCATTATTTGTTTGTTTCTGAGGATTTTCCAATAAAACTGGTCACACAGACAGTGATAAAAGGCTATTCTAATTTTTTTTCTTTTAGCGTAATTTAACTTTGTCGTGCAGACAAATTTATTTGCCTGATTTGTGAACCTAACTCTTTTTTTTTTTTTTTTACCCCTATTAATTTTTTCTAAAATGTTTACTTCACTTTTTTGCTGTTTCTTTTAGGTCAGAAAAAATAACACAAGTTTGCTTTAAAACTAAGTAAATAAATAAATGGATTCTGGGCCAAAGTAAGATGGACAGATGAAATTCAAGGTTATACTCTACTAGAGTGATGGGAGAAAAAAGTAGGGCTGTATGATATGGAGAAAATATTAGTACTGTGATTATGCCTTTCAATACATGAAGGGCCCATATCATCACTTTTCTGGAATTAAAATGGTTGAAATATGTAAATACGGTTAAGTTTCAAAATGCTTGTTTGCTCCCCCCCCCCCATCCATATAGTCCGTATATGGAAACTAAGCTGCAAAAAAGCCTGCTTTCGAATCATAGAATTTGTGGTCACAAATCCAATGGATTTCCACTTCTACTTATTCAGCCTTATTTGGCCCCACCTATTCATGCTGAAGTTCTATATATTTCAGCCCCATGCTGCCTTTTAAATGAGCTGCGATATGAGGCAGCCAATCAGAAAATAGATCATTTGCATACATCAGTCTTAGAAGCACAACAAGAACAGCCTGCTTAATTTCAATAGATGAAAAGAGGCTGAGGTTGGAGAACAGTGTTGGAATGAATTATGATGAATGACATTTGTGCCACGCAAACCCACACAAATGTGGTGAAAAAATTAAACAGTAAAATGTAGAAAATGGGCCGTTTAAAAACCCTCGGTGCCTTTAATGGGCAAAGATATAGTTAGACTTTTGTTGGAGTAATGTCTCGATTAATCAAAACCCCTGGTAACTCACCTGGAGCTCTGACTGGTCAGCCAGCCACATGAGCTATTAATGGTTAGATGCTCATTTGCATATTGCAGCCTTCTGTGATATGAGTATTGCAAAATGAGGAAACAAGTTTCTCAGGGTCAAAAATGGGACTGTTCTTGACAAATTTCACTTATTGAAGTCAAAGCTGGAGGTTAAAGGCCTCTTAAATGAGTAAAGACTGAAACGTCTGTATTATAGGCCCAGTCATGCTATACAGTCATGTTTCATTACAGATCCAGTGTGCTGGGGTACAGAACAGAAAAAAACAAAGATTCTGTTATTTAAAGACTAGCAGACTGGGCTTTAGCTCACCCTTTGCTATTAAACGGTTATACAAAGTAAGCTTGTGTCTGCTAATCTGAAACCTCAAAACCGAGGGGCTCACTGTAAATGTGAATAATTGGCATTTATGTGAGTGGTCTAAAATAGAATGAGATACTCTGCTCAAAAATAAAGATTCTTAAATGGTTCCTGGCCCTTTCATTGGTATAGAATCTTTATATTATGTGGCGGTTCTTTAAACCTTTAAAAGTTGTCGGAAGAGTTTAAAGAGGCCAAAAGTGGTTATTCTGTGGCATTGCTTGAAAGAAACCTTTTGGCCCTGTCCTTTTCAAGAGTACAGGATACTGGACTGCTGTGGTAGGAGGAGATATGTTGGAAGACATTTGCAAACTGGCTTTACATAGTAGAAGAGAGATGCTAAAGGGCACATTCGTTTGCCTCTGGCAACCTTGCTGTTCACTCCACGCCGGAGCAGCCCCGCGTTTAAGGAATAAGGTAAATTGGATTGTACGTTGTCATCAGCAATCATGATTCTTTCCATTGTGCCTGCTTTCTATCAAAAAATGAAGATTAAAAAATGCAATTTGGGCAAAGCCCTTGATTTATCAAAGAGTGCTTGAAACCTCCGGGGCCGTGCGAGGCACAGCAACTTAACTCAAGGTCCGGGTGCATTGTATCGGCGATGGTTCAATATGCACTCCAGGCCAGACATGAACCTCTCTACGTCCTCGTTTAGAGGGAGCTTAGGGGGGGGGGGAGTGGAGCTTTCTTTTTGCAGCATCCGAGCATGTTGGACTCCAAACAACGCAATGACCAAAAAAAAAAATACAAAAATTTCCAAGACGGAGAAATCGAAAAGATGAGGCGAGGCACAGTAAAGAGGACCCAAAGATCAATACTCAATATTTATTCTAATATTTAGACAACTTTCACCAAAAATTATTTTTTTACAACAAGAAATATATGTACAGACTACAAAACCTTCACAAGTGCTGAACATATCAGTGAACACGTGTTAGTGACTACTCATAGTAAGCTCTGAATGTTGCGTTGGCACACCCACCACAAAATAGGCAGTTTTCATTTATTTATTTATTTATGTTTTCATTCTTCATTCAAAGTTCCTTTCAGCAGAAGTAGCTGTTGTCTCCCGCTGCAGTGCATGAAGTGGTCCATCTTTCCATTTAAGAGTCGCTGATGTGAGCCGGGACAAGGTTAGAATTAATGGTTCATGGTCGCCCCTTTGGTTTTCAGCACCATGTCGAATGGACAGCGACCTTACCTCATGGCTCTACTACCTCACAGCTCTCTCACGCACTCTCTCTTTCTCTCTCTATGTATGTATATCTTACTCTCTCTCTCTTTGTAATTCCCTCTTCTATTTTTCTCTCCTTTTTGGTTTCCGCCATAACTCTCATAGATAGGAAGTTGCAAAAGAACATAAAGTTGAAATGGAAAACAAGACATTGGTTGGAAAAGGTCATTGGTCTTTTAGAGTCCGTAAAATGTCTTTTAGAGTCCAGTGAGTAGTCTTTCTCTGACTGTACGCGACTATCAGTCGAGCCAACCGACCACAAAGACCCCTCTTTTGTCTCAGCTGGTGTTGGAGGAAAAGAATGAACAGTGCGAGTTATCTCAATAAGTAGACTTAAATACTGTAGATTAGATGGAAACAAGTTAGAAATATCATTTAGATCACGATTTAACATTTTGAACTTGCCTAGCCCCTCACAGTCTTTACAGTTTTCTTGCTCTTGATCTTGACAATCCACATGCTCAAAGTCTCCCATCTGGTCTTGTAATGTTGTAACATAGAAGAGTCATCGAGGTGTTTTCTCGAACCATCGTGGACCCTTGTGTTACTTGAAGGTAATCATAGCATAAGCTTTTCCAAGTCCTGGCTGGGTTTTTTTTGTGTCATGCCTCATTTTATCCATGGCGGGTTTCAAATGTCGCTGGATTTGTACATGTCGGAGAGGAGTCGTGTGATGGGGACGTTACCGATGGTCTTTTTGAAGAACACTTCTTCGATAGTAGATGGACTGACGGAGCGCAGTGCTGGCAGGAGCAACAGCAGCTTCCCAAACCGGCACGGCTGAGTGGGGTACCTGAAATAAAACAGACCTGATCAGACAGGTGCTCTCGGCAGTTTTCACTGAGGTACTTAGTCCAGTTCTGGCTGAATTACAGCCTTTTTTCTCCTCTGTTCATGTTTCTATTCACTCTGCGATACAGGCTGAATTCAGTTATTCTGCGCCATCGGGTAATGGAGGCCACTTTGAAGGAGATTTTTTTAATTGCTGCATATTTCAGTTCTTAAGATGTAAACACATAGCAGTTTGGTGTGAAATGTTCAGCTGTTGCGAAAAAACAGTCAGAATTGATAGTAACCGGACATCTGAGGCATTTATTACACTAAATGCTCATAAATATGCTGCCTGATGGCATTGTTTCAGGATATTTTCTAGAATATTTTGGCCTGAAATGCTTTTTAAACCCATTCATGATGACGGGGTACATGCAGGGCAATATATAGCTGAATAGGCCCTTTGTTTGGTTTTTACCACTGTTTTATCACCAACATTACATAAAAAAATTCAGTTTATAAGTTTGCTGATTGTTTTGCACAGTAAATAAAATGGCAATATTTACATTGTAGACATTGTGATCCCTGGTTCCTAACACCACAACTGCAAAGAAATCACAATCAGTACATTTCTCCACACTGAATCATTTCACATCAAACCACCCTGAATGACTTTGTTTGGATCTGAGTAATTTAGTGATGCTGAATGTCGGTAAAATCAGTGGACTTTCCCTTGAAAAAAACTGTTTCCCTTCTTCCAGGGGGACAAAAATGAATCCTGAACTGTAACATTGTTGTAGTGAGTTCAGCCCTATTAGACTGAATAGATGGAAAGGAAAAGTGTAAGAGTGAATTGAAAGCTATGGGTCTCTTTCCTGAACAGGAATCAAGCCTAGTTCTGGACGACACAACAGTCTGAATATAGATTCTCTACTGAGGCTTAATTCTTGTCTGGGAAATCCAAATCAATGTGTTAATCTGCTCTGTAGATGTTGCTGTGCAGTGGATAAGGGTGTTTGGGCTGTTGACCTGCATTACCTGGTGTGGATGTAGCTGTTCAGGGTGAGCTGAGCTTCGTCCTGCAGGGCTGCGATGGCGCTGGCGTTCCGGAAACTCCTCAACTCCGAGCCACTGTGCGTTGGTACTGTGCAACAAATGCAACAAGGGGCCAGTTATTATTTTGTTAAATGGTCATTTTGTTCCTTCCTTTATTGGTTCGTCTATCCATCTATCCATCCATTCATCTATTGATGTATTTGTTTGTTTGTTTGTTTGTTTATTTAAAAGGCTGTTGGCAACCCATGTTGTCGCCACATGGATAACTGGTAACAACCAGAACTGTGATCTGCAAAAAACACTTTAAGAGTTGAAATCACTTTAATGGTGGTGATGGTGGTGGGGGCCTCACCTGCTTTAAAGGTGACTATACACTTGAGGCAGGCAAATTCTGTGGCGTCCAGTCGCAGCTGCCTAAAGCGCGTCACCACCTCCTGCAGCGCCTGAATCTCCGCCATCAGCTTATTGAACCTCTGCGACTCTGTGTTTTCAGCCGTCATCCCTGCACGAGCCAAACATGAGCGGGGAGGAGTCATTACCTGCATTAGCTCTCACGCATCAATGAACAATACTGAGGCGAGAAAGGGGTTGTTATTTACTTCCATTCCGATGGACTTGCACGCTATATAATCCCCCCTTGCTATTCTAGAACACTGTGCATGTTGATGTGGTGCAGTACTGCCCATACCTGAAACAGCCAGCAGAGTGTTGGAGTCTACAGGAATGGCCCACTGTGCTATGCCCAGTACGAACAGTTCCCTCCAGGCCTCCTCTAATAGGATCAGCTGCAAAACGGATTACAGCACTCATTAGCACTGAGATCGATTCTCCCCAAAACCTATATTCACTGGGTTCACTTTACACAACATCACTTCAGCCACTTTTCCTACAACACACTGTGAGACTAATGCAGAGTTTAGTTGGGCGCTGGAGAGCAAGAGTTTGTCTAGTTTCACTGCTGTCCAGCGAGTTTGTTTCATGGTAAACGGGTTGTGAGCGACCTACCTGGTCAGGTAAGGGCAAAGTGGAGAAGGCAGGGACGCTCTTGGCCCATTTGATGCTCATGAAGAGTAGGCGCGCTGCTGATTCACACACCGACTCTGTGGCCACTTCATACAGATACAGAGGAGCACCGCTCACTTCATGGGGATACTGAGGAAAGAGGGAAAATAGAGGGCAACCAGGTCAGAAATAATGGACCATTAGATAACAGGGGTAACATTTTTTTAAAAAATCTTTTACTCCAGTTTCTTCTGATGTTTATTACAGTGTTCTTAGCGTGTTTTACTCTTCTAAACGAGCAAAAGGAAATATGTCACTCTATACATTTTTTTCCTTTACTCTGATTTGGAGTCTGACCCTATTGGAACGAGTACAAAATAATATACACACCACAGTGTTGGCCTTCCTTTATCTCAGTACATGCTTGTATGAATTTCTGAATTCTAAATACTGAAGCATTGAAATGACACAGCATTTAACAAGTAAAATAAGAGGTGTTTGGTCATTTTAATGTATTTAAAATTGGATGACTGTATTTTAGTGTAGTCCTGCTGAACCATAACACTAGCATCCATTTATATATTAGTACAAGCACGTATCGCATTTACATTGCTATGAAAGGTACAGTTACTGGGTATTTGCTGACTGAAACTGTCCATTAAAATGTGCAAAAAAAGACATTTTTAAAAGTGCTCCCTTACTCCTAAAAGTGCAATTACTGTCAACAAATCATGTCATTTGAGGGAGGATGTTCAGACTTTTGCACACAACCCTTCTAAGCCTGCAAGCTGGACTCACTTTAGGAGTGGGCTGAGCGAGGCCCACCATGGTCTGCTGGCGCTCGGGCGTGCTGGCCACCGTGTTGAGCTCGAGGCTGTGCGTGTCCAGCTGGCTGACCGTGGTGAAGAAGGGTGGTCCGGGTAGGGAGGTGGCGGGAAACTGGGCGGCCGAGCCTGAGACTTCCTTATGACCGCGAAAGTAAAGCGCCACCTGTTTTCGGATGGTGGATGTCCTGGGACCCCGCTCGTGCTGTACGGCTGTAGGAGGGGTGGGGGGTGGGGGGCGAGAGCCGGTTATTAAGCTCATTTTTACATTTAATTTAATTAAAAATATTATTAGTTCAGAACTTCCAGTAATAAGTTAGTAGAATGGAAAACACGTGGGCCGCGTCCCAAACCACACACTTCTCTACTTTACAGACGACACTGCTGAAAGCATTTCTAATGGCTGTGTACTAATGTTTACTAATGTGGTGGTGTGCAGTTTGGGACGTGGCCGTTATTTTCCGTGAACTGACTTTTAGAAGATAAACAAGCTTTTTTTTACATTGTGTTTTTTGTGCGCAGGTTTGACTTTCAAATACAAAGTTTCGCTGTAAATTTGAGAAAAAGTAAAAAAAAAAAAATAACTTCACCTCCTAACACTGCGTATAGTATAAAAGTCAAACGTTTTTAAACGTTACTAAGACTGATACGTTTTTTTTCAGCTAATACACAAAACAATCCACATGCACACCTCAGCTTCATCTTGAATATTTGAAAATGAAGTTAAAATAAACCGCTGTGAGATCTCAGCAGTGCCTGAAAATAATGTGTTCTCAGTTTTTTGGCAGATGAGGTGTACGTACCAAATTCTGACTGTAAGTAATTGTTTGAGAATAATTATGCACTCTGAGCTGATAAATTACGTTTGAAAAAAATAGAAAGAATTAACACATTTTGTTTATTAAAATATTAAATGGCGTTTAGAATTATTTAAATATTTCTATATACTTTATTTATGTATGTATGTATGTATGTATTTATTTATGGGAATAGAGAACGAAATTGTTTTTAAGTGACGGTTTCACAGTAAATTTCCCAACACCTGCAGAAGTTCAACAGGGTATTAATGGTTACTTTTAGGGGAGAATCTATAAGGGTCGAGCTTACCGTCCTTATTCATATTCACTTCCAAACACTTCTTCAGGCGGCAGGCGCGACACTGGTTCCTGTGAGTTTTATCCACCGGACAGCCACCCTGGGGGGAGGGGGAGAGAGGGGGAGGGGGTTAGTAAGTGTCCTGAAATTAAATCTATTTAACAATCTGACTAGTAATCTAGTGTTTACTAAGTCAGTAGTCTTTTTTTTAATTTGAGAAAGAGAGAGAGAGAGAGAGAGAGAGAGAGAGAGACACTGGGCAGGTACGCTGCTGTAATGACTCGCTCCCCTGCCGCTCGGCCAATAGTCTCATCCCCGCCTCCCACTCCAAATCCACGCAGTCATGCCGGTGCGTTAGATTGGATTACACCTGTTCCACTAGACGGGCCAAAGGGCCCTCAAAGGCGCGGGAGGAGGCTCGCTCCCACCATAATCTTTCAATTAGGCAGCGCGCGGAGCTGTAATGTAAAGCCCCGCGAGGGCCGGGCGCTAGAGAGAGAGAGAGAGAGAGAGACAGAGAGAGAGAGAGAGAGAGAGAGAGAGTACCCCTCACCTGCGTGCCGGACTTGCAGACGTACGTGCGGTTCCTCCGGATGCTCCTCTTGAAGAAGCCCGAGCAGCCGTCGCACGCGTACACGCCGTAATGTTTCCCCGAGCTGCGGTCCCCACACACCTTACACGGGATGTCCAGGATACGACCTTCCCACACAAAAAAAAGTTAAACATGTGTGAACATCCAGAACACTCTTCCACATCCCGTCTTTACACCCAGACTGTAAACGATAAAGGACTAGAAAAAAGCAGCTGCAAGAAAGATTTTGAGATTTTTAAAACTTCTGTTTTGTCAATTTACTTATAAAAACTGAGGTAACCGCTTTTTCGACGAGATGGATAGATAGATAGATAAATAGATAGATAGATAAGAAAGAATACACGTCTATGAGCTGACACTGAAGTTTCTGACAGTGATCCTTAGTTATTTTGTTGAATAATAACTTATATCTGTATTATTATAGATATAACACTTAGGGTGTTCGTTCAATATTTCACGTTTTGGGAAACATTGAGACTTGTTATTAATTTTTTGAATGAAGGCCTAAATAAAATATTTATTTCTCCATAGATATTTTTTTTTCTGCCCGAGAATTGATTGATGTTTTGCAACTTCTTGTCATAAAAGAATCATACAGTCTCTGTTCATCATTCTGCAATTTGTTTGTATAAAAATATACTCCAGACTGTTGAACGCTGAGTTCCAGGCAGCCAGTGGAACCAAAGGGAGATTGGAACCGAGTCTCTGTCTCTGTCATGCAGGCCTCGCGCGCTCTGACTGTAAACTAGTGAGCAGTTTTGAAGTCTCGTGCTCGTTACTGCCCTACAGACCGAGCGGGCGCGCGCGCGCGCCCCCGCGCTCTTTAACAGGTGCGCGTCTGTGGGAATGCGCACGCGCGCGCGGTAAAACAATGTGTGCTGGGCGCGCGCACAATGGCCACATTAGGGAAAGTGTTAACTTAATGATTTCCCCCCATTGAGCCTCGTCTAACTGGACCGATCAGGACAAGCTGCCAGTCCCCCAACCAGCACACCCCCCTAAACCCCCCCACACACGCCCCCCCGACTCATAATGAAGCTCGACAGCTGCTTTCTCCGCCGCATGTATGGCCGCGGATTAGGGAGAGACACGGAGAGCAGAATGCACCAGAGCCCCAAATGAAGTGTATGCAAATGAGGCCGGAGTAAATGAAAATTGTGATTTCTCTCTCTCTCTCTCTCTCTCTCTCTCTCTGCTTCTCTTGCGTGTGCGCGTAAAACTTTCTCTTTCTCTCCCCCTTTCTTCGTCCAAATCCGTTAATGGTGCTATATTTGCATGTAGATTGATGTGTGTGTGTGTGCAGGATGTGTGTGTGTGTGTGTGGTGCAGAGGAACGGCCGTGTAATTACTGACATATGTCCACCTGCTCATTGATTTCTCAGTGACCCGTCAAAAACGGTAGCATGGGAATTCGGATGTGGCTGCTGAGGCCGCGCGGGGCGGTCTGATGTCAGACTCCAGCCAAAGGACCGCTAGTTCAAAACTACTTTAGAGCTGTTAGCATTTACTTCTCCTCCTCGCTCGCGGTGATTATAAATGAGCAGAAAAAAAACACGCGTGCATATCTGAGAACCCGATTTTAACAGTGACGGTGATGGAGTTATTTATACTGATATTTATTATTATTATTATTGTTGTTGTTGTTGTTGTTGTTATTAGCAGTAGTAGTGGTAGTAGTAGTATTACAATTACAATAAATAATAATAATAATATACTTCTTCCTCTTCTTATTGTTGTCGTCGTTGTTGTTGTCCTCTTCTTCTTCTTATTCTTGTTGTTGTTGTTGTTAATGATGATGCTGTGTGATTTGTATGTTTTTACTAGTGTTTATTCACTGTATTATTTCACTGATTGGAGGATAAATGCAAGGTTATTGCTACAATTATTGCATCAAGTAAAATTAAAAGGAAAATTTGTGTTGAGACTAAAATTTGTGATGCTCGAGACGGTTTCATAATTGTATATTTGTGAATTGTTCAGTAATTCCGTCCTCTGTTGGCGCTTGAAGAAATGTTCCTTATGATTTATTTTTTTTAACCTGAGTTTAAAAAAAAAAGTTTAAATATATAATTGAAAAAAAAAAGTTGTTGATATTTAGTGATGCAGCGATATCACTATATGAAATAGTAATAAGTTTGATTAGTAGATTTTTATAGGACCAATAAAGTTTCAAAAAGAGACTTAACTTCGCCTCCCTAAATAAATAAATAAATAAACGAATAAATAAATACATTAATAAATAAATAAATTAATAAATGTAAGCGCGTGAGCCGATCCCTCCTCTATATTATCTTATATATAAAGTGCTGAAGGTTTGTTTATTGTAATAAATCCTCTGTAAGAGTGAAGTCGCGCTGGAAGAGGAGTGTTCGAGCGCGCGGGGGTCCCGGCCTCGCGCTCTAATTGCTCTAGGGGTCTTGTGGCATATTTCATTACAGTAATCAGCCTCAGGCCTGCATGGACTCCGAGATCCCCGTCCAGACCGAGCCCAGACCATCAAGACCACCCAGAGTATCGTTACAAAACATTAAAACAACAGTAATAATGATCAGTTCTACGAGATGCATCAGGAGGGTCATCGAAATGTTCTTCAGGGACAACAGAAAGTTTTCCAGAGAAGTTCAGGCCGCAGTTGAAGGATCTGAATGCTGATGTGATGGATTGCAGAACTTTAGTTTGTGAGCAGCGGAGTTTACAAACTGTTCACACTTTTTAATGGTTTTAAATTCTAAATTCGTTAAGAAATAGTTTCCAAATAATGCAGTCAGGGTGTTTATTTAATTTATTTATTATTTTTTTTCCCCGTAAGAAATGATAGGGGCTATAATAAACTTTTATATGTAAATCTAATAGAAATTTGTGCATTGTAAATACAATTTTATATATATTTATTTTTTTAACCTGAGTTTAAAAAAAAGTTTAAAAATATAATTGACAAGAAAAAAAAAGTTGTTGATATTTAGTGATGTAGCGATATCACTATATGAAATAGTAATATGTTTGAAATAGTAGTATATATATATATATATATATATATATATATATATATATAAACAAATCAGATTATTTCAAAAGTTTCCATTTGAATTTTATAAGGATGTTCTCGGAAATAAGTTTTGCAAAAATCTAAGTAATTTTCCGAAACACGTGCTTCCTCACTCATCGCCCTTATATTTATCAGTTTTTTTAAGTAAACACGGTCCCGCACTGAAGTCTGTTTCGAAGCTGAAGCTTAAAAGCAGTAAAGGCAAACAGTGCGGTACTAAAGGGAGATTGGGTCACTGTGAGGCTCCTAATGGAGCAGACAGAGCAGGTGAGGCTGCTGTCAGGAGCGGTTTACAAACTCTCTGACAGTCAAACACACTCTCACACATCAGGATTTGGTCCATTACACAGAACATTTTCCCAGCACGGTGCGGTGATGCGAACTGTGGCATTTTACTGCAGTTTAAAGACTGGCAGCCCTCAGAAACAGAGCATGTGAGCATATATATATATATATATACATTTAAATAAAATACAATGCCTTTTGTTCGTACATTTTGTTCGTACATTTGAATTTTATTGTGTGTATTTAAATGCATAAAAAATAGTGTGCAGTAAGTTCAGACGCGTGTGATCTTTCCGTGATAACAGTGTTGTCGTCTGATCTCTGATTGGTTAAATTATAATAAGCTAAATAAGTGTTTGGTAAAATGCAAAGAGGAGCAGAGGTGCGTTTACTTACTGGACTTGACGTTTAAAATATCCAAACAACCACTTGTTGAGCTGGCAGCTTTGCTCATCTTGGGCTTCTTGCTCTTCCAGTCGTGTTGGGACGGAAAAACCTCCTTAAAGCCTGGAGAGACTGTTGTTATTATTGAACTTCAGCTGTGAGTGAAACGGCCTGGACCGGAGGGTGGCCGAGGGGGGTCTGTCCGGTGTGCGGAGGTGTGTGGAGGTGTGTACAGAGTCCACTGCTGCTGGTTTTGAACGCGATCACTGAAGTCCAAATCTGCTGAGTTTCTGAGCCGCCGGTGTTCCTGATGAGGACCCGATTAGTCCGGTGGTCCACACACGGGACCCCCCGAGCGGCCCAAGCTGCAGTGAAAGTGGCGCTTTAGCAAAACATAAATAAATAAATAAAAATAAACACGTAAACAAAAAAAAAACAAGAAGTAAAAGAGAAAAAAAGAAAAAAAAAAGAAAGAAAAAAGTGCAGAAACCTCTGCCGGCAACAGCAAGCAAAAACCACCACCAAAAAAAAAAAAAAGTGCAGAAAAGGCGCAACAGCTGAGAAGTGCGGCAGCGCAGAAAGCTCGCTGACTTTGTGATGTGCGCCGTCAGATTAAAGCCTTCGGGAATACGCATGAGAAGTATTTGAGGAGGAAGAGGGAGGGAGAGGAGGAGGAGGAGGAGGAGGAGAGGCCCAACTTCCCTTTTTTTGCCCACTTAGCTTTTTTCCCTGCCTTCTTCTACTCCAAGTTGGCGCATGACGTCACCTGCTGGGGTGGGTGGAGTGGGGGGGGGTGTAGGGACGGACAGAGTGACGTTCCCAAAGGCTTGCGGAGAGAGAGAGAGAGAGAGAGAGAGAGAGAGAAGGAGAGGGGAAGGAAAGGCACACACTAATCCACCGGGACTGATTAGCTGGGCTATTAGCAAGACCATTTATTTCTTTATTTCTATGATTATATATGATTTAATTTTTTGTGTTATGTACTTCAGTTTCTATTTGTTTTGATTGTACTGCATTTTATTATTCATTATTATTATTATTATTATTGTTGTTGTTGTTCTTGTTGTTGTTGTCGTTGCTGCTGCTGTTGCTGTGTGTTTCAGTTGATATTGTGACTTTCCTCATGTGAATGAACTGCTCGTGCGTTTGAATGTTTCATGGCTTTTTGCTGATCTGGAGCGCGCGCACCTGTTGATCTCCACGTGCTGCGCTGAACGCAGCTGGTCTCGTTTCTCCTCCTGCTTTTCATTTTCCTTCCGACTGAACTCCGTGTCCTGAATTTTTTTTTTAAATTATATTTCTGTATTTTCTGACTCCCTTTCCTCCTCTTATTGATCACACCACGTCTTATCGCGGCCGTGATTCTGCATTAAAGCTGCATTTTGTACATGCGCTGTTTTGTTTATTTAACTTTATTTCATTATTTTGTACTTAAGTGTGTTTATTTATTTACTTACGTACTTACTTAAGCGGAAAACTTTCTCCCGTTCCGCCACCTGTTCTCCGTCCCGGTCTCTCAGCTCCGCGCGCTCTGCTGTAATGACGGTTATTCCCACGGCGGGCCGGGACTCCGGGCGCGCGCTCACCGGGCCAGTCGGTCATGGAGCCGTGGATAATCGCGATTAGTCATTCTCATGTCCTCCTTTTAACGAGCGCGCGGAGAGAAAGACGGGGAGGTCTGTGACAGGTGACTGACAGATTCATGTGGTCGCGCGTCCTACTGAAAACAGAGCGCGCGCCGCGCTGGGTCCGGGCTGAGACTGATCACCTCTGAAAAGACCTGCAATGAAGTCCAGACGAGATGTCAGTGTGTTTAACGGCCTGTGATCAACGGACCACGAGTGTTCGTTCAAAATGACAGTATTGGATGTTAGACATACCAATTCTAGACAAATAATCTAATAATGTCTCTCTCTCTCTCTCTCTCTCTCTCTCTCTCTCTCTCTCTCTCTCTCTCTCTCTGTGTCGGTCTGTCTGTCTCTATCTATCTATCTATCTATCTATCTATCTATCTATCTATCTATCTATCTATCTATCTATCTATAAATCTATCTATCTATCTATCTATCTATCTATCTATCTATCCATCCATCCACCCATCCATCCATCCATCCATCCACCCATCCATCATCCATCCATCCATCAATCCATCCATCCATCCATCCATCCATCCATCCATCTATCTATC
>JBBPCZ010000163.1:16927743-16970740 GCA_037974445.1 Brycinus macrolepidotus
TCTCTCTCTCTCTCTCTCTCTCTCTCTCTCTCTCTCTCTCTCTCTCTCTCTCTCTCTCTCTCTCTCTCTCTCTCTGAGTGTGTGTGTGTGTGTGTGTGCTGGGGTGGGGTGGTCTGCTCGCAGTAATCTCCTTAACTCACCCTAATCCTGTCATTCAGAGATAGTCTTTACACAAACATAACCAACATCATGGTTGCCCCGGCTGCTTGCTTTCACTTTTTTTTGTGCCGGTGACTCTCCTCTCAATAACAGTCAATGAAAATCTTTGACAAAGGACAATCAGATTGTGTATCTAGTTGTTGGTATGCAGCTACTCACATGGTCCTCAAAGTTGAGTGCAGGGGTGTATTGCAGGCCTCAGCAGCGACCATTGTTGTAACACCCCAGCTGAAGGTGGAAAAGGATTAAGCTATGTTTCTATCCGAAAATTATCTTAGAGAAAGAAGTAAAGTCCAGATCACCAGTATTACAGGCAACAGTTCAGCGTGGCTCTCAGCGTTGGCACTCAGCACTGGTGATGGTGTTGTGCATGAAAAATATATTCAGGAGAAACAGTTATAGGTAAGGTAAAAATTACAACAGGACATTTATGTAAGCACAAGCATTCTGCAATAAAATGGTTGGGATACAATAAATCCTTCTGTGCCAGTGACCGACTTGGGCCCTTTGTTATTGTGCCTGATTTAACCCTCTTTTCTGACAGATGATAAACTTTTCAGCTGTGTGTAGTCACTTGGAAATTCTTGAATTATAATCCCTGTTTCCTAATTGGACTTTATGAAGAAGATGGCTGTGGCTGCATGTATTCCGGTTCATAATTCTTCACTTTCACTGAGGCCTCAGAGTTAAGGTCTAAGACGCATTCCATTTGCCAAACATGCCCCAAGTTTAAAAAATTTGTTATTCTCTTAATGAGTGGCCACAAATTACATAAACAATAATAGGTATTTTGCATCTGAATGAAGACTGAGTAATCATCATCATCTTCATAATTATCATCACCATTGTCATTCGGTTGTCATTCATTTTCATTTAAGTCTTTCAGTTTCCTAAGATCTAGACACGGATTAAATAGGCCAAACAAGTGGTCGTCGTACGCGTGTTTATAGACGTTCACACACACCTGCGTGCTGACTGTCTACCCACGGCAAGACCACCTCATCTCAAACAAGCCCCTGCAAACCCACCTCGCCCAGTCTAACTGGCAGGTCGATGGACGCTTTCTGACAAATCTATTTGGGGCAAATTGTCAGTGAGAAACTTCCGCCTGAGCTGGCCCGGACAAAACTGGCTGTTGGACGGACTAAATCCTACTGCAGGAGGGTCGGGACAATGGGCCGTGAATGTGTTGATGTGCTGGCAGTGGCTTGGGCCTGACAATGGCCGGATTAATTGGTCCCTTGGCTGACTGATTTGAGATGGCTTCACTCGGGTCCTCTCCACGGGGAGCCCCATTGTCCTGCTCCTGATTCCCACTTTTCACAAACTCCAAACAAAAGTCAATTTCTTTCTCAAGGGGGTTTGGGAGAAGAGGAGAAATATCGGACCCTCGTGTTTCGGCTTCGGGGAGAGGTGACTCAAAAAGAGAGCTCCCTTTTCTTTCTTTGGCCTTCGTCTTAGTTTTTTAAATGGGTGACTTAAGACACTCTCTCTCTCTCTCTCTCTCTCTCTCTCCCCCACTCCCATCCTTTCTCTCTCTCTCTCTCTGTGTACTTCTCCCTCTCTCTCTAAGTCACAGTGCTCCTCCTGGTCCTAACTTGCCTGGTCATGTGTATAGAGGACACTGGAGAGGCTTTAGTAGAAAGCCAGTGGCTCAGTATTATGTAGTGTGTGCCGCCGTGGCACCTGTTGAGAGAGCTGAGCTGAAGAGCCTACTCATTAATATTAAAATATCAGAGATGCCATCATGTTGCTGCGCTGAAATCGGTCTGATGTCGCACCACCAGCCCCCCTTCAGGACTCCCCGGGGACTGTGCTCTCTGCTTCCAGTCACCCACCTCCAACCCCCCGACATTTCTCCTGCCCTCCTCCTTTTTTCTCCTGCCCTCTCATTATCATTCTCTTCTTTGAAAGGCCTCGTTAACAAATTATGACAGCTGGCTAGAGAAGCTTTGGCCGTTCACACCATTTAGACAAACAGTTCGGGGGCTCAAAATGACCAGACTTCGTTTTTACACTGACATTCAACTTCATTCTAGTCGTTCGCCACGGCTTATTGATCTCCTCAGGTGACAGTTCATGAATGGAATAGTCCAGAGAAATGATGCGCCTGCCAGAAGCTATCCAGTCACGTTATGATTATGATAATCCTGATATAATAGCGATATGATGCAACGCCTGAGATTCAGCATCATTCATCCTAAACTGACGCTCTCCATCACCAACCTCACTTACATGAATCCGCCACTTCAGTTACAAATGCATGCAGTGAATCCCAACCAAAATGAATGTTCACATGCATTAAGTTTTTTAGAGGAATTTGATGTTACGTATCTTTATTTTCGAAGGATGACAAAGTGAGCAGTGATAAACAGTAGTGAAAAAGTTTGTTATTCAGAATCTATTAAAATATCGTTGACTACTATATTCTGAGAAATATTGCAAAAGTAAATATTTTTGCATATTTCAACTCAAAACTGTCTGTATTTACGGAGAAATATAATGCCAAACTCAAACTCTTTATGAGCTGTCCTAACCGCCATATACGTTTTATTTATTTAATTACTTATATGTAGACACACACTGTCTCCGTCCACGCTGATAACTTTAGAGCACAAGCGATTCTTTACATCTTTACATTTAATGTAAAGGTTTTTATTGCAACGGGATTTGGAGTCTTTCCATTTGGTACACATAGTGTAAAGTGCAACTGTGTTTAAATTATGTATACTACCAGTATGCTGTGGGCAAAGAGTAGACTCCAATTTTCCCAAATCCTGGTCGGGCTGAATTCTGAAACACCACTCCTCTCTTAATTGTGGCTCTCCTGTTTTGCTCGGCCTCTCTGTGACCTGCCCACAAGGGTCAAAGGTTTGGAGTCACAGCTCTCCACAACATAACCCCCTCCCCTCCACACACAAATCACCAGCCTGGATCCCAGTCACAGTGCATTTATCACTAATCTGAAGCAAACACCTGAAAGGTCCTTCCCGTTACCCGAGTAACACGGCACTCCTGAGATCCCGAGATGTTGTGTATGTAACTATGTTTTGCAGAATATAATGTGCATAAATTTGTTTCAACTTTCATTCGCTCTTGCTTGATCATCATCGCGCCTGTCACATTCTGCATCGCCACCCACCCCCTCTGGATTTTCATCCCAATTATCATCGTTCACATGTACCAGTTATGGAAATGAGGGTTATATAATGAACTTAACAGACTGGATGTAACAGAGTACAGCTGAGCTGTTATTTTTTTTTTAATGCTGTTTTGTTGGTTTTGTTGCTGATTGGCATTCTATATGTAAATACACAGGCAAATGTCTAAAGGAACTGTTTCTTGTGTAAATGGCTTAAATTGCTTAGTGGAATGAATGGTGAATGGAGCAGTTATGACTGTGTGACGTTGGCCTTTCTGACTGTGGGAAGATCACACCCCACTCATTAAGTGAGGAAGCTTCATTTTTTGGGTTCAGACCCGGGGAGACGGACAGCAAGGGGTGGGGTGGTAGGACGGGTGGGGGGGGGGGTAGGTGTTACTGAGGGATTCCCTTGTTTTCCGAAAAGAACAGTTTGTGTTGTTGTTATGCTCCTTTTGCATGGTTTCTGTTGCTGTCTAAGTGGATTAATAATATTCAAGTGTTGCATTTATTTCAAATCATGCTCGTTAACCACCCTGTGACCTCCCTGCTTTGGATTTCTTGACCACCGGTTGTGGAATTGGTGGACACATCTCAGGAAGGTTCTGTAATTGGACGCGAAAAAGAAAGCACAGGGTCCAACAGGTGTCACTTCCTTTACAGAACTTAACAACTTTTAAGTTCTATTTTGCTCACAGGGGAAATGATAATCGTGCAGTTGCCAGACAGCGCTTCGACTTTTTCTTTTCCCTTTTCCCATACCCAAATTCCCTCAAAAGGTTCAAACACAAATGGTACACAGAAGCCTGGCCCTCGCCTCTCACTCACCAGACCCCAAACTATCATTCATAACCTTTCTACATGGCTCTGAAATAAAGGAGAGGAGAAGAGAGGAGAGGAGAGGAGAAGAGAGGAGAGGAGAGGAGAAGAGAGAGGGAGGGAGGGAGGGCGCGGGAGGACTGCGGGGAGGACCATGAACGCTTATTTAAAAAGACTTCCTTTATTGGACCATGTGCAGGCAGTTCACTCACAAAGGCCTTAAATAGGATATTTTCTGTTCCCTATAGTCGCTCTCCCTTTTAAGTGCCGAAGCAAAAAAAGTAAGTTTACAACTCCTCGCACAATGGAGCTCTTCACTCTCAGGTTGCTGAGACCCGGGCTGACCTGGGAAAGTTAATTAGGAGGCCAACAATGAGCGAGCCCGAGCAAAATACCTCGCCTCTCCTCCAGCCAAAGATGTCATCCATTAATTAGGCAAATCTTTAAGGTGGGCTTATTGAATTTACAGAAAGGCCGCGGTTTGGGCGGGCTGCGTTTTTTTGATCAGGCCCTCGCCCCAAACAATGCCTTCTCCTGGTTCAGGAAAGAGGGAGGGGATTGGCGGAGGAGAGGAGGACGAGAAAGAGAAGGAGGGAAAGAAAGGAGAGGGAGAGAAAGAAACGTATGGGTTGCAGAGCAGCCAGCCTCAATGGGAGTGATGGGGAGATTCACAGGGTTTTTTCTTTTTTTTTTTTTCTTTTTTTTTTTTACAGGGAGGGGGGCTCATGCTTCGGCGATGATGTCATGCAAAGGCAACCTGGGGCCTTGGGAAGAGAAGGAAAGGAGGAGGCAGTCTCCAGCCACGGAGGCCACTCAAAGTTAACATTACTGCATCTGGGCCAAAGCCTTTTCTGTAGAGGACCCTTGCCTCTCTCTCTCTCTCTCTCTCTCTCTCTCTCCCACGCACACACACACACGCACACACACACACATTCACCCCTCTCATGTTCCGACCTCTTTCCTCACCTCTCTTCTTTACCATAAGCATCATTAGTTTATTTTGGAAAAAGTCACAAGCTTGAATGTATTATGCTGATTGCAGCGAGTGAGCTTAATTCATTGCTTCAGCATCATATCATACTCGTAATTAGGTGTTCGTTATAGTCTGTGTTCTTTAAAAAAAAAAAGAGAGTGTTTAATATTAAACATAAAAATTAAAGGACCTATTTCATGCAAGACCATATTTTTCGTGCATTTTTTGGAAAAAAAGTTTCAGTTGGTAAGAATGAGTTTGATGTTGTAGTCTTGAAACTATTAAAATTCACTCCCCAGTGCACAAAGTACATGGAAATTAAGCAGCAAAAATAACTTTGAATTCATTGTTTTAGTGATGTCACAAAAACAATGCATTTGCATACATCCAGCTGTTCAGTTTGCAGCAGTTTAGCCCCACCTATTCACACTAAACTTATAAGCAGTGTTTCAGCCCTGAATGCTTTTTGAAAAAGGCACAATACGGCACAGCCAATCACAAAAGATGTCATTTGCATAAATCAGTCTTAAAGGTCTTAAAGTCTTAAAGTAACTGTACCAGGCTGTTTAATTCTAAGATTAAATGAGAACAGTTAGGTAACGGTCATGTAAAAATTAATTACCTGTGTTTGCCACACAAACATCATCAGTGGACCTCAGGGGCTAAAATAAAATGAAAAAATGTAGTATATGCAGTACATTGAAAATATTTATTTTTGCTTATCATCAGCATAGGAGCACGTTTTTTGTGCTCTATAAAATATATCCAGTTCAATAGTCATGGGTATTGTCCCTGCATGTTCTCTGAACATCAGTGCTTAAACATTTAAAAATCGATACTCATTACCACACAAGTATTTCAAGCAGCTATAAAAAAAAATTCATTTAATTGAACCTATGGTCATTACTGTTTGTCATTCACTCATTAGCCTGTCATTTTTCCATTGTAGTAGACCTTCAGAAGATATTTACGCCCCGCAACCTTTTCAAAAGTTGTACTTCTGTTCTCCAGGGATGTCCCTTGTATTTTATCCCAGTGACGTCCTTTTTTGCTGCTACTATTCTTTACACTTTCAGTTCCAGAGCAGCAGCGTACACAGTCTGTAGTCACCTTGGTTCAGACAAGGCTCATTCTTGGGTAAGGTGACCACTGTCCTTCACAACAAAATAATATACAAAATAACTAGTCAGTCTGATCATTCTTCTCTTTTATGTTGGACATAATGTGTCAGTATGTCATGTTTTTACATCTGATTACTCCAAAATAATATTTTATGCAGTTTTGCTATTAGTGTTTTTAAGAAATTCAAAAGTCTTCCATCACCTTTAAAGGCTTTAGAGGACAAATAACCCTTTTTGGTCTCAGGCCCTTAAAATGTACTTTTAAATCCATAATGCTAAATATGTTGTTTTCTTATTCATAATGTTGTCATTTTCCATTCATGAAAATAATGGGGTACTTTAAGTGATGTCCACCACTTTTGGGTCACTAAAAACCTTTGAATAGATGACGCTTTAACATTTTTGCAAATAAGATGTGTGAATGTGAAGAACTGCCACCTCCATGCAATGTAATAGCACTACACCAACTGTAGGAAAGTCCAAAAGTGATTTAGGAACCTTAATATTTAGAATGTTGTCTAATGTCATCTACCTTAAGAAAAGTAACTTTTTGTAGTCAGAATTCCACTTTGCATGTGTCTAAATTGTGTACGTTTGGCTTCCTGGCCAAACCCCCTGGTCTCCTCACTGAGTTTTTTTTGAAGCTGACACTCATGTAGGCAGCCAGTAAGCTGTGTAAGGCTTTGAGTTGGGTGGTTGACAGCAGAGGGGGGGGGAGTATCTTTCTGCCCGCCCTTTCGACATGACCAGTCTTTGTGCTCAGAAGCTCCTACCCTTGAAGACGAGGTTCCCCCTCACTCCCCTCTTCTTTTTCTCCTTCTCAGTCCATTCTGCTTATAGGGCACCAGCTCCCCCCTCCATTACTCCCCCTTTACCCAGGAGCCTAATCGGAGGGGTGGGTCTATGTGTTTTGTTGCTGGTCAAAAACAATCACTCTCCAGCCCATTACAGTTGCTGCACGTCCTCCTTTAATTGGTGTAACGCGCGGAGGAATGAAAGCGAGGGCGGCCCGTGAGGAGAAGGAGAGCCGTCTCACACTAAACTGCACTCAAGGGCCGAAAAAAAAAGTTCAGAGTTGGCCACTAACAAGGAGGCACAGGGGGGGTCTTTCTTTCAGCAATATCACTCTAAAAAAAAAAAGCCTAACTCAGTGTTTGGCCCTATAAGTGTTTGCTGCTCTTCTCATTTGTAAACAAGATCAAAAATGACTTGGGCTAAGAAAATGAGGGCAGTATCAACAATACGTATTTTTTGCTTTGTGCATGACAATGAGTCAACTTAGATTTCTCACTGTTGCTTGGATAACGCAACAATATTTCTATGTGTTGTTAATTTACTTTCGGGGGTTTCAGTGAGCTGAAACTTTTGGGGCATCCGTATTATTTGCAGTTTTGAGTTAAAGCAACATAGAAGTTCTTTCAGTGATGGTTACACTGTGGTATGTTAATTCAGAGCATGAATTCTGTTTTTTTCTAGAGTACACACTATCCAGGAACAGGTGAATCTATGAGACATTTTTAACTGCTTGTAAATAGTATTTATTCAAAATTAACTAAAGGAAAAATTGTAAATGATCTAATTGTATTTTTGGTAGGTCAATGATATCTAAAGTCTTGAGCCACAACTAATTTTTTCATATTTTCCTTACAATGAGACAGACTTTCTTGTATTTTTTAAATGTAATCTCATTTTCAGTCCAGTCCTGACCAGCCCTCATTTTCATTTCATTTTTGTTGGTTAAGACATACAGTGACCTACTTATTAATCATTCACGCGTAACAAAGCTCAAGACTTTTGCACAGTACTGTATGTGTTCCTATAACACACTATTTAACCAAATAACACACTATCCCATATAAGCATAAAACACACTCTCCCGTATTAACATATAACACGCTGTCCCCTATAAGCTTATATCACGCTGTCCCGTATAAGCATATATTCCGCTGTCCTATATAAGCATATAACTCACTGTCCCCATAAGCATATAACACGCTGTCCCGTATAAGCTTAAATTACGCTGTCCCCTATAAGCATATATCCCACTGTCCCCTATAAGCAAATAACATATAAGCATATGTTACACTGTCTCCTATAAGCATATAACACATTGTCACCTATAAGCATACCATACACTGTCCCCTTAAGCATAGAACACACTGTCCTTTATTACCTGATGGTCCGTAACACCAAAACTGATTCTATAATTTCTCCTGTTGTTGCTCTCTTTCTCTCTCTCTCTCTCTCTCTCTCTCTCTGTCTGTCTGTCTCTCTCTGTCCGGGCCACTGGAGGTTGTCAGTCGGGCTTTATGTCCAGTCCGCTGGAGCTGAAAGAAGTCAGCATCATGCCTTGTTATGAAACGAGCCGTGTGCGTGTCCCTTTTTGGGCTGGGGAGATTTTGAGGGAAAGTGTGTGTGTCTGTGTGTGTGTTTGTGTGTGTGTGTGTGGAGGGGGTGGTAGAGACCAGCAGCTACGAAGTCAAAGCCGCCTTTGTGCCGCCCTCGCCGGCTGCGTGTTTGGTAATTATCCCGTCTGTATTTGGAGTCTCCGGAACCTGGAGCCAAGCAGCCCGACGAGAGCAGAGCACAACACCGTCAACAACGATTAACTTCTTCACCAAGCACAGGGACATCAATCACACAACGCCACCAGTTGGTTGGACCAATAGGCTCTATTTCACTGAAAAAAATCCTTGGAGTGGAAACATTATACTCTTAAAAATGAAGGATCTTAAATGGTTCTTTGCTTGGCTGTACAGTTTCAAAATCTTAGAACTGTAAAGCCAAGCCACTAAAGGTTCTTTAGTGGTTCTTCTATGGTATTGCTTCAAAGAACCCTTTTACAGTTCCATTTGAAACCTTTATTTTTGGAAGTGTAGGCCCAAAGAGATACTTTATGCATATTTTAATTGGAGGACAGGCCAGTTCTTCTTTCTTCTTTATACCACTGTGCATTTTTGGTTTACATGGTTTGACAAGGCTTTATCAGAAGGGGGGCCTTACAGACTACTGCATATGCAGGTTCAGGTTGCAGGAACGGGCATTTCCATCATAATAGCTTCAGACCCTAATGGAGTGGGGCACCCTGATATTCCTGGCCCAAACAGTAAAGTTAGCGGGCAGTTCATTAGCTCGCAGGACTCTCTTGGAAGGCTTTTTGGAAGGGTGCGCTCTCTGGAAAGCTCTCTGCTTTCGGAGAGCAGCATGAGCCCTGAGCTTCACCAGTTGTCATCCCCATTTTTTGGGCCACTTTTTGGGCCACTGCTAGCGGGGGAAGTCAGACTTAATCTCTAGAGGGGAGAAAAGAGAAGCAACAATAACCAAGTCGAGCGTAAAAAATGAAAACGAAATCTCTATTATCAGCTCCAGCATTTCCCAGCGACTGTGGGGGGAAAATCGGGCTAGTTTGTCATTCGAGTCAGACACCCAGGGGCTGGAGGGGTGGGATAGATGGAGTGTATGTGGGGGTGGGGGGTCACACCAGGCTGGTAGACTCACACGATGTAGAGGGCAATAATATTTCAGCAAAATGGGGGCCTTGCATTTGCAAAATCACCCCTCCCCACCCGTCACATCCCGCCGTAAGCATTAAATGCAGCCTGACTTTATGTTGTATAGGCAGTGCAGAACAAGAAAAGGACCACGGCTCTCCCATAAAAGAAGGCGGTTTTGGGGGATTAGGGACGGCCCGGAGGATGGAGAATAACTCCTGCATAACTTTGCAGCTCCTTTGGCTCATTGCTTAAGGGAGCCAGAGGAGTTTAGTGAGAAAGAAAGCAGCCTTTAGTTAACCCTTACCTCTCACACAAAACCACAACTTAGGATAATTAATAACATGCATTTTGTTTTGTAGTATTTTGGTCAGCAGCAACTACTGCGAAGAGCTAATATGAAAGTCAACAGTACTTTTGGATTGGTTTATAATTAAATGGTAAATTCAGGTGGATTCACGTATTATGTGGCATCACGTCTAAATGACATTTTTGAATTTTTACTGATTATTTTTTTGTAATAGAAACTTTAATTGAGAGAATACACTAGGAAGCACCATATTATCTGATGCCCAAAATGCCTAGATTCAGGCTTGCATGGTAGAATTCACCCTGAATTCTGTGTTCATTTGTGTCCAGCTGAACTTAATACAAAAACAAACATGAAAAAACTAAAGATGCTAACACAGCACACTTGATTCAAAGGCCAATGTTTAGTTTACTATTAGAGTGAAACACATGATGTAGAGGCATATATTAACAGTCTCAAAAAACACACTCCATAATTGTAGGCAAAAAACAGGCACATTATAGTAAAACAGGACAAATCAGGATATCAGAGACAAAACCAGGATCGTAGTCGAGAATGTTGAAAACCAGGCGAATGATAACAAAGCACACAATGGAAAGGCTTAGAAACTGGGCAAGATCACCAGCGACTTGTTCATGAGGTACTGAGTAGCTTATGTAGGAACTATTGATTGGTGTCAGCTGTGTTCCATGTGACCCAGGCTGGCGCAGCTAACAGAAGTCCGGCAAATCAGACCCAGCATCTTAATGAAGCAGGAGTGGCAGGGGGTGTGACAGTGGCCCCTTATGATGTGTGGCTCCCAACACGGAACTATACCAGCCAGGTGGATGGCCCCGGGAACGAGGCGCCAGGTGATCGAGGTGTTGACCATGAAAATCTTTAATCAGCCCTGGATTGAATATATCAGCTGCCGGAACCCAGCATCTCTCTTCCGAGCCCATAAGCCTCCCAGTCTACTAAGTATTGCAAGCGACTACCTTGCAACACTTAGTAGAGTCCAGCAGTGTGCACACAGCGAAAGGCTGGGCACCTTCCACCTCTGGTACGGGAGGCAGTGACTCATGGGACACAGCATCAGCCAAAGGATCTGCAATCACCAGACTGAGAAGGGAGAAGTTTATTTTTCAGCTTATCATGTATATTTGATTGCCCTAAAGTATGTGCTTTACAAGGTGCTTCATGTTCCTCAGAACAGATAAGTATGTTATTAATGCAAGCAATTCCAAATTACAGTTGTTCTCAAGTAGCGAGGACAAGAGAAAGAAGGTATAGATACTCAAACCTCTGTAATTTATCCAGGGATGTAAATCTCCATCTTTTTTCCCTGAAGAAGCTTGGGATGATGTTGGATAAATAAAATCATTTTGCAATGCTTCTTTTATGTATTCTTCTATGGCACTGGTTTCTGAGGAGGAAAGAGGATAAATTCTACTGCAGCGGGGAGAAGCTTTTGCAAGAAGCTTGACTGTACAATCACTAGAGCAATGTGCAGCGAGACAAGTGGATTTTTTCTAACAAAGACTTCTGCTAGGTGGTGATATACTTAAGCATAGCCATAACATAACATCCCCTACAGGCCATAACAGCTCTGATCGTTCGAGGAATAGAATTCACAATACCTCTGAAGGTATGCAGTGGTATCTGTGGTATCTCAATTAGCAGCAAGTCCTGTAAGTTGCGAGGTGGGCCTCCATGGATCGGACTAGTAGCACATCCCACAGATGCTTGATCGGACTGAGATCCAGGAAATTTGGAGGCCAGGTCAACATCTTGAACTCTATGTCATGTTCCTCAAATCTTTCCTGGACCACTTTTGCAGTAAGGCAGTGGGCATTATCCTACTGAAAGAGACCACTGACATTAGAGAATACCATTGCTATAAAGGGGTTTACTTGGTCTAAAATAATGTTTAGGTAGGTGGTACGTGACCAAAGCAACATCCACATGAATGGTTCCTAGCAGAACATTGTCCAGAGCTTCACACTGCCTTCACCGGTTTGCTTTCCTCCCATGGTGCATCCTGGTCCCATCTCTTCCCCAGGTAAGCGACATACAAACACTGGCCATGATGTAAAAGAAATTGTGATTCATCAAACCAAGCCACTTTTTTCCGTTGCTCTATGGTCCAGTTCCACTGTAGAAACTTTTGGCAATGGCGTTAGCATGGGCACTCTGACCAATCAGTGGCTATGCAGCAACATACAGTGGTGCATGAAAGTTTGTGAACCCTTTAGAATTGTCTGCATTTCTGCATAAATATGACCTGAAACATCATCAGATTTTCACAAAAGCCCTCAAAGCAGATAAAGAGAACCCAGTTAAATAAACGAGACAAAAATATTTCACTTGGTCATTTATTTATTGAGGAAAATGATCCAATATTACATATCTGTCAGTGGCAAAAGTATGTGAACCTCTAGGATTAGCAGGTAATTTGAAGGTGAAATTAGAGTCAGGTGTTTTCAATCAATGGGATGACAATCAGGTGTGAGTGGGCACCCTGTGTTATTTAAAGAACACGGATCTATCAAAGTGTTAACACACGTTTGTGGAAGTGTATCATGGCACGAACAAAGGAGATTACTGAGGACCTCAGAAAAAGGGTTGTTGATGCTCATCAGGCTGGAAAAGGTCACAAAACCATCTCTAAAGAGTTCAGACTCCACCAATCCACAGTTAGACAGATTTAAGACCATTGTTACCCTCCCCAGGAGTGGTCGACTAACTAAGATCACTCCAAGAGCAAGGCGTGTAATAGTCGGCCAGGACCCCAGGGTTACCGCTAAGCAACTGAAGGCCTGTCTTGCACTGGCTAATGTTAATATTAACACAGTGGTGTTCATGGCAGGGGTGCAAGGAGAAATCCACTGCTCTCCAAAAAGAACATTGCTGCTTGTCTGCAGTTTGCTAAAGGTCATGTGGAGAAGCCAGAAGGCTATTGGAAAAATGTCTTGTGGACGGATGAGACCAAAATAGAACTTCTTGGTTTGAATGAGAAGTGTTATGTTTGGAGAAAGGAAAACTTTGAATTCCAGCATAAGAACCTTATCCCATTGGTGAAACATGGTGGTGGTAGTATCATGGTTTGGGCCTATTTTGCTGCATCTGGACCTGGACAGCTTGCCATCATTGATGGAACAATGAATTCTGAATTATACCAGCAAATACTAAAGGAAAATGTCAGGACATCTGTCCATGAACTGAATCGCAAGAGAAAGTGGGTCATGCAGCAAGACAACGATCCTAAGTCGGTCTACCAAAGAATGGTTAGGGAAGAATAAAGTTAATGTTTTGGAATGGCCTGCTCAGAGTCCTGACCTTAATCCAATTGAGATGTTGTAGAAGGACCTGAAGTGAGCAGTTCATGCGAGGAAATCCACCAACATCCCAGAGCTGAAGCTGTTCTGTAAGGAGGAATGGACCAAAATTCCTCCAAGCCGATGTGCAGGACTGATAAATAGTTACTGGAAACGTTTAGTTGCAGTTATTGCTGCAAAAGGGGGTCACACCAGATCCTGAAATAAAAGGTTCACATACTTTTGCCACTCACAGATATGTAATATTGGATCATTTTCCTCAATAAATAATGACCAAGTGAAATATTTTTGTCTCATTTCTTTAACTGGGTTCTCTTTATCTACTTTGAGGACTTGTGTGAAAATCTGATGATGTTTTAAATCATATTTATGCAGAAATGTAGACAATTCTAAAGGGTTCACAAACTTTCAAGCACCACTGTAAGCAGCAAATTACAAATGTTCTCAGACATTTCTATCATTAGCTATTACAGCAATCTGTGCGACAGTAGTTCTTCTGTGGGATTGCCAGTCCCCCAAACCACTTTTGGTAGGTACTAATCGCTGCATACTGGGGACACCCCACAAGACCTGCCATTTTAGAGATCTCTCTGATACAGTCGTCTTGCCATGTCAATTTGGATCTTGTCACAGTTGCTCAGATCTTGCCTACTTGCCCATTTTTCCTTCTTCCAACACAATAACTTCAAGAACCGACTGTCCACTTGTTTCCTATTATATCCCACCCCATATACATGCATACACATATATATATATAGAGAGAGAGTCTAGTGTTTCATGTGATGAGTGTAACCAATCTTACTGTGCTCAGCTCACCTTCTGTTTGAATAGCAGATAGTGTTGAAATACAGTGCTTAAGGATTTCCCTTCCTCAAAATCTATTATGAATATACTTTTGTTATGTAAGATACTCATCTGCACTGACATTAGTGGCAAACAGTCAGTTTGACGCCTAACATTCTGCAGAAGACTTTCATGGGCTCTCATTTTTTGTGCATCAAACCTACCAAAATCAACAAGATGACTTTGGGCTTCCGTTGGAGGTTTTCACATTAACAGAGCTCAGTTGGAGAGATAAAGCCACAATCCAGCACACACACACAAACACACACACACACAAAACAGCGTGTGCTGACACTCAAGCTGCAGCTCGCTGTCAGAATAGGCCTTAATGCGAGGCATCCTGCGTCCCCCCCGCTTTCCATTAGCTCTGATGACTGCAGTATTGCCGCGGACTGCAAGTTATCAAGAGGCACTAATTTCGCATTAAAGACCATTGACTGCTATGCCTTGATTCGAGGGTTTGGCACAATTACCACAATCAGAACCGGAGCCCGAGATCGTTTACCTTGACTCCGTAATTATTTTCTCGTGGACGCGTGCGCTCACGCGGTTGAAAAAATTGCATGATGTCAAAAAAAGTGGCGGGCAGCAGAGAGAGAGAGAGAGAGAGAGAGAATCTGAGCCCGCTCACTCTGTCTAATATATGGGGCTGGAGGGGTGTATTGTGGGAAATGTTGTAGGGGATCCCCTCAAGGAGTGCGTGTGAGTGGAGTCGTTCAGACTCAGTGTGTGCACATATAGCGTGGCGACCTCCGTCATTTCCAATGTTCCAGCTGTGTGTTGAGAAGTTGAGGGGCCTATTCAGGGACTAAGCACCCCCCCCCCCAACACACACACACACACCCACACACACCATCCCCTCCATGTGAACCTACCCCCCTCACACCACTACTGGGCCTGACCTTAGCCAGGGAAACAGTTTTACAACACAACCATCACCACCACCACCAAGACCACCATCAATACCACCACTAAGACCACCACAAATACTTAAGACCACTCCCAATACCACCACAAATACCCAAGACCATCCAATGCCACCAATACCACCACCAGTACCAACACCAGACTCCAGAGCTGTGTAAAGTCATCTTCAAATGAGATAACACAAGAATTTCCAAAAAAATCTGCCTGAAAAAAAAAATACATCCATCAGTAGGTGCTATTCTTCTCTCTTCTGGTTCTTTCTGGTCTAAAATAAAATGCTAAATGTCAAAAGTGAGGGGTATGAGCAACAGCAGGTGGTATAATCAATAAAGTGAGATTAAAAAGAGTTAGGAACTAAATATGAAAGGCAGAAATAGAACCAAGCAAAAACAGGTTAGTATCTGCACAATAAAAGTAGAAGTATTTTCTTTTGAAATTAGAGGCAAAAACAATGTAACTACGTACATAGAGAATAGATGGGATATCGTTTTCAGGACATCAATCGAAAAGCACCGCTGCGGTCCAACTGAAACATTACAGTGAAAGTGTTGGTTTGGCCACACGAACAGTGTCTTGCAGTGACAGTTTTTTAAAACATTGTTCTGACATAGAAAAATCACCTGTTGGTTCCTTGTGATGTAGATTTTACATCCTTTTCCATTTTGGCTTTCCAGGCTTAAAGGGGAATCCTGCTCTTCAAAAATTCTACACAAATCAGCCACTTAAATCAGTAGGTATTCAAGGAGGCCTGATGTGAAATGGTGTACTTTAGAAACACTGACAAACTCAGATTTCTACGTACTGGTTGTGATAAAAACCAGTGATCATGAAAATATAACTATTTTATTTACTATCCAAAATGACCAGATGGTGCTGTGAAAAAAATGATTTTCAACATTTAAGGAATAATGAATTCAAAAATGTGTGAATCCATCCCAGGAAAAATACCTCAAGGTTTCTATGCTGACAGGGGCTCAAATTAGTAACGGGGTAAATGCACAAAATTTGGCAAACATTCAGGATAATGGTTGAGGATATTAAGAACATTCTAACTTATTTTACCTCTTACTTAAAATTATTTTTATGATTATTTATTTTTAGTCTAAAAACAGGGTTATAGTTTAAAACAGGGTTATACTTTCAAAGTGACCTCATTTGTCGCAACATGTGTCTTGTGAAATATTTCAAACATTTGTGTGATTGTTGAGGGACAGATGATTGTTATTTTATTTTATTAAAAAAAAAAAAGTTATTCTTTTTATCTGAGTTCTTCATATGAAACAGCTAGGTTGTGGTGAAGGTTGTGGTTTGGAGACAAATGACACCCCAAACATGGACATTTCACATCAAACCACTGTGAATGAATTTATTTAAACATAATTTATTTTTGCAAAAATGTTGAAAATGATTACTAAATAAAAACATCAATTTAAAAAAGAGTACAGAAGCCTTCACTGCTGTGACTTGCCCTAACTATAAATGATCAAACCTAAAAAATAGTAAAAGTATGTCACTGCTATCTGAACAAAACGCAATAATGTATATATTTTTTTAAATTATGAGCCATTTTTAATGATAGACAATTTCCATTCATCACAGGACCGGCGTCAGAGCGGATCTACCAGGCTGGCATCTAACTGACTATGGGGGGGCACTATCGATCGTGAACTATATTCATGGGTGCTGGAGCGTGTGTAGGGGGGGCAATGCCTTCGAATGCCCCCCTCCCCCCTTGACGCCGGCACTGATTCATCATTAAATCTTGACACAATGTAAAAGTCAGTTGCTGTTTAAAAATGATGTAAAAAAGTTAGAAAAAAACTGCAATCAAAAATGGAGATACAACCATGATATAACGATGTTTGCTACAACAACAACATTTTGTTGGACAAGAGGCTACAGGTCAGGGTACAGTGCAGAAACTGGAGTCAGTAGACTGTGATAGATAGATAGATAGATAGATAGATAGGTAGGTAGGTAGCAGGGTTGAGGAGAGATACCTTGGAGTGAGATATTGGGGTGTGTGTGGCCGATGTCGGGAGCGGTGAGCGGCGACGGACGGATGGACGGACGGACGGGGGGGAGATACAACCTTCCTCGCTTTACGTTTTACACATGCTTATCATCTATGTGTAACAAATAAACATCTTTGAAACCGGTGTTTTCAGCTAATCATTTTTTTACATGAGTGAAAAAAATTACAACACAGAAGAATGTCAGATTTGGCATGAGATTTCTTTCTTGAGCGTGAGAGCGTGAGATTGAGGCTGAATGCGTGAAGGTTGGCAACCCTGCAGGTAGATAGATAGACAGACAGACAGATAGGTAGGATGCATATTGCATACTGTTCAAAAGTATTGGACGCCTAATCCTATATATATATATATATATATATATATATATAAACAGTGATCCTGCTTTATAGCACGACAAATTAGTCTGAAAAACAGCAACAGTACAGAGACATTTGTAGTTTAAAAACAGCTGTACGCAGTAAGAGTTTTTTTGCCTGTATAAAAAACTGTGTATAGGCCAGTATACAGGTCAGTGTTTAGCCATGCCACAGTAAGTATTTATTTACCAATATATTTAAATATATTATAAGACATATCATAAAACGTAGCAGTGTATGTAATTTGTCTATAACCTACAGACCAAACAGTGAATAACTGTGTAATTTAAATGAGACCCTAACCTAATTAAAGTATTAAGAGTTTACTTTACTGTTGCTGTAAATTTGGAAGGACTGTGGGGGGGAAAAGGCCTTTGGGAAAACAGCAGCACATGCCTCGCTGTCACCTGAGTGAGTTCTCGCGAGAGTTCATCATGTGATCGGCGCGAAGTAGGAGAGACAGCAGGAGGAAGGAGAAGTGTGTATACAACAGGGGCAGAGAAAAAGACCTCCGAGTTTTAGCATGGGGGTATTCGCGATGTATTGTCGTGTATTACGGTTGCTTTTCGGGGGGAACTTAGTCACGTTTATCGTAGCTATTAACCTGTCCGTTTATGTCGCTGGGTCGAGCGAGATGAAGTCTCCTCCGTCCTTTCTGCTCCTCCAGGAAAGAGGCCCGGGCTTCCTCTCTCCTCTCAGCCTGGCAGCAGCCTTTCCAGAAAATGTGGAGATCACAGAGGACTGTCTGGAGCTGCTGAGGCTGTATGGTCAGCGGTATGACTCCCTCGCCACCTGCCTGGTGTCCTCTGCTCGGCCTGTCAGAATCTGTCAAAACTGTTACTCTGTCTACAACAGCTTTCTGGAGACATACAACAACATATCGTCCGACAAGGTAAGTTCTGTCTCATAGAGGTGGGAAAAGGGGTCACATGGGGCAGCTGGTGGCCTAGTGGTTATCAGAAGGCTGTGGGTTCGAATCCCAGGACTGCTAGTGACACCATTGAGGTACCCTTGAGCAAGGTACCGTCCCCACACATTGCTCCCCGGCCGCTGTGTTCCTGGCTGCCCACTGCTTCACTTGGTGAATGGGTTAAATGCAGGGAAAACAATGTGAAATTCTCACACTGTGTGCTGTGGTGTGTTCACCTATGACAAAATGGTCACTTCACTTCGCTCCATTCAAGGCTAAGGCAGCTGAATTCATTTAAAATTCTGGGTGTGTTGTAAGTACACAGCCCCCACCCCCCTCCTCTTCAGCCTGGGTCACATGCTGTGAAATCTCATGACTGTGGTCAGCTCATCATCTCTGGAACCTCTGAGCAATGTGCTCAACAGTGACCATACAGACTTCCCTCTTGGATGATTTTATAGTGTTCAGTTGAATTTTACAGTGTCAAGTTTTCTTATGAGGCAGGCTGAGGGACGTTAGGGCGGAATTGGGCACTTTAGGTCTAAACATAATCATATCACATTTTATGGCTAGACTTTTTGATATGGCATTGTAGCTTTAAGCAAATAGGTCTGATTATGCACTTTATTTTTACAGACGTTGTGCATCATTATGATGCTGTATCATAATGTATCTCTCTCTCTCTCTCTCACCCTCTCCTCCCCCCCCCCCCCCCAGATTGGGCCACGAAACGTCAGTTGTCAGGACAGTCTCATTCGGGCTGATAGGCTGATGGTGCTTTACAACCTTTACAGCAGCTTAACGGATATCTGGGATGCAGCGTCATGCGCCAGTGAGTAATAGTCAATGTGGCTGCCCTAGTCAAGGCTAGACAAGTTTATTTGTATATCACATTATCATACACAGAGGTCATTCAGTGTGCCTTACAGAGATAAAATAAGCATAAATGCATAAAAATAAAGGTAAGCATTGAAATTAACCACAAAATTAATCTGGAATAAAAGAAGGATTTAAGATAAATTAAAATAAGTTAAGCAAAGGTGAATAAAAAAGTGCATACATTTTGTGCAGATCTTAATGGTTAACCAAAAGCAACGGAAAACAGGTCTTTTTTTTTTTTTTTGTGTCTTTTTAAAACCAGCAACAGTCGGGGCAGATCTGATCCAGCTCCAGCTGATCTAAGAAACCTACCAGGCTGATATTTGTCAAACATCTCTGAGATATATTTAGGGATCTAACTATTGAGTGACTCATTAAAAAATTAGAGACACTCTGTCTCTGTATCTGATTGGAAGCCAGTGTAGAGACCTGAGGATTGGAATAATGTCCTCACTTTTCTTGGTTTTTGTTAGAAATCTAGCAGTGGCATTCTGAATAAATTGTCACTGTTTAATGGTCTACAACCAGTAGACCTACAACATAACATGCAAGTTGATTATTCCAAGAAATCTTAATGCAAATAATTGACACAAGACCCAACTCCGTTCTCCATTTTGTACAACATGGACAGCTGTTCATCAGCTTAACTCAAAATGTATTTGTGCCCGAAACTTTAGAGGGCACTTATTTTCTGGTTTTGAACAGGCAATGTCTGTGACCTCTTTTTAAGAAACAGGAAGAGGACATTTTAGAGTCCATTTGCGTTGTAAGTATTATAAATATTTATTGCTGAAGCATGCCTGTTGGTTCATCTGAAATAATAAATAGGCCTATGGATCTTAAGGTCACTTTGGATCATGCTGGACAGTAATGTCATGCATGTTGTTCATTGGTTCATTAACTGTTTGTATACTATGCTATACAATATTATACTGTTTGTAGATTGTATACTGATCTTAAAGGTGATTAAACCGTAACACGCTTACTTTTGTGTTCATCAGAGTGTCTGTCTACAAAGGGCCTGAACAACGGTACCCTAAACTTCCTAGCCAGCCTCAATCAGTCCCTGAGCTGCTTTGAGAAATACCAGGTAAAAAAGTTTGCTTTGGGCCAATCATTGTAATAATGTACACAGAGTTTTTAAATGCATGGAATAATGTGTAGCCAATATTTTAATGAAGAGTCATATGGATAGAAGAACAGTGTGTTTCATCAGCATTCCCACTGATCTATAAAATCTTATGTCTTCAGAAAGTGTATTAAAAAAGTGCTTGAAGTATTACTGCCTTAAAAAAAAATCCAGTTCCAGTTCCAGTCCTTTATTTCATTTTGCACTCATTACTCCTGTGACGTAGAGGTGCCATAACAGACATCCAAACATCCAAACCATGACACGCTTTCAGAAGGTTACAAAGCAGTCTAAGTTTCTGGAGTGTTAAACTGTTTTGAATTGGAAAATTAAAACTTGTAATATCTGCACTGCCAGTGTTTCGACTTTCTTTGAAGTAACTCTTTCATAAGCATGTAAATTGTAAGCGGCAGTTATTACACCTAGAGTATGTTTTTTTGTAGCTTACCTCAAGCTACATCCAAACCAGAAATACATTCCAGCAAAGTTTTTCAACCACAAATCACAGACTGAAAATAAAACTTCCGTGGAAACATTCTGCTTAACCCATGCCTGTTTTGGCATTCAAAATCGAAAGCACGCTGCTGACATATTAGCAAGATATGATCATATTAGTAAAAACATTTTCAGACATTTTGTGGGTTTAATTTTTTTGTTTGTTTTTATATTGTGGTGTTTTTAATATAGTATTAATTGGCAGAGGTGCATAATCATAACTAAATTATGCAGCTTTATCTATGACAACATGATAAGCGGATCTGACTCTACAGTGGTTAATTTTAAAGTACTCAAATCGGGGCAAAAAGATGAATCAGGACTTAACTTGTAATACTGTGGATATTTGAGAATAGTCTTCCAAATAAAATTATCCAGCGGACACCAGTCCTGTGGTCAAAACTGGATATGAAAGACTAGAGGAAGCAGAACTGATAAAGTGAAATTGAGCACAAAACAATCTCAAAGGATAAATTCATGTTTTTTTGTTTTTTTTTTAAAAGATTGATCGCATTAAGACATGACATATTTGAGAGTCTTCTTATGCGATGGAAATTGTACCATTTTATGTATGTTTATGCCTCAAAGAGATATCAAAAAGAATCAAATTTGAAAAAAAAAAAATTCATTAATTTTCTGCAATGACAAAAGTGTGTTTGTGTGTGTTTGTGTGCGTGCTCAAACAGGAAAACCACACTGAGTTGTGCGTAGACTGCAAGGTCTTGTACAAAGGGCTTAATGAGCTGTACAGTAAAGCTAAGAATGTCTGCATTGATATGGAGGATGCGGTGAGTATTAGTTTTAACTGCATACACTGTATAGAAGCACTCAATATTTTAGACTCAGACATTGATTTGATGACTTACTGTCATCATGACTGAGGGAAACTGACCCCTATCATGGGGTCTATTTGTCAAGCAAATATGAAACTATTAGGACCAATAATTTGTACACTGAGAGAGACCTGAGCTGAAGCCTTAAAAGACCAGAAATGCCAAGTTTGAGACAGAATGTAGACACTGAACCTTAAGACACTTGCTTAAGATGTTATAGATACAAAATAAAATTCAAGACTGTTTTGAATAATAACAGTTCTAATATCTGTTGCGCATGAGGGACTATCACTCTGATAGGAATAATTTTTTCTCCAATATGTTATGATGTCTGATCTTGGGGTTCCACCGAGTGGTTACGACTTCACTCTTAAGTACAAGTGTTTCCACAGTTGAAATGTGTGGAACCTTCATCCTTCCTGATGCTGCTGTGTAATGCACTGTGCCTTCAGAATCAAAATAAACTGCCAGACAACAAGATGTACACAGAATTGCTCCTGGTGTAGATGTCAAACTAAATTCTTGTAAAATATTAAATAAAATACGTAAATGTTGATGTATGAAGACTGAAGATTTGAAATGACATGTATGTTGATATTTTTACGTAAAAAATGTTTCCTGAAGTACACTGAGCTAAATAAACGAGATTTATTGTAGTCCCAATAAAGCCCCAATAAAATGCCTTTTCTCATTTTACAATAATGGTAAATATAAATATTTCAAACGAAAAATATTTTCTTTTTAGTTTATTTTTTTTATTGAATGATACTGGAATACTCTGAATTACAATATTTTTGCAGAGATGAAGAACAAATATTGCTACATGTATTGCTACTAGCAAGCCAACGTTCATGTGTAAATGACATGAAATTAAAAGTAAAAGTAAGTTTGCATCTCTGTATTTGCGTTTTAACAACACCAGCCGTTCACAAATTTTTGAATTGGATTTGGATATTTTGTTGAGGTTGCCAGCTTCATGATATCTTTTCAGTGTGCAGCTTTAGCTTGTATGTATCAATATTTGTATTTTAATTCCTTAAAGACTTGTGATTTGGAGAATCAAGTGAACTTTGCAGGGAAAACATACAGGGTACTAAACATATCATTTTTGTTTTCCACCCCGTTTTCAGAAATGCTTTTCATTTTATTACTGGAGAAAATGGCTTAGACGCAGAGTGGAAATATGTAAGCGCTTAAAGCCTCTAGATTTCATACAAATCTCTGCAGCATCTTAACAATCCTTTGTTTGCCACCTTTTAAGATGAATATGACGCGGCATTTGTGGAGCAAGACGTTTAACTGCTCGGTCTCACGCGAGGAGACGGTCCCAGTCATCGCTGTGTCCAGCTTCATGCTCTTCCTCCCAGTCATATTCTACTTGAGCAACTTCCTGCACTCTGAACAAAAGAAACGCAAGCTCATACACCGTGAGTAACTTGCTTCGCCAGACCTATTGTCTGTGCTACAGGGAGGGCGGAGAGGGCAGAGGTGTCATACTCTGTTAATGAAGTGGGGGGGCTACAATTAGGTAGACAGTCCAGTAACAAAAGTATTGACTGTTCATTCTTTTTTGCATCAAAATGTCCATTTTTTTTTTTTTCCCCCACTGTAAATGACATAGCAAATTGTGCTGGCATAGATGTACATGGTCTGGATTATTGTATGTGCCATAAAAAAAAACACTGTGCAAAATTTAAAAAAGTCATCTGTCATGTGGGTGAATATAGCTCAGTTCGGCTTTCATTTGAAATATTGGCCTTGTTCTTTCTTTCACAGCACATGTTAGCTTGTTGGCACATTTTTCAGGAGTTTAGTAAGCTCTCGGTGTTAGTTCTCTGGCTTTTAAAGTTGAACCTGTAGCCTGCAATACGCTTATAAATCACATACCAATCTGATTATTCTCTTCAATTCAACTGTTTTGCAGCCAAGAGAGCCAAGTCCAACAACAGCCTAATGAATATTCAGGACAAGTTCAGCTGAACAGGAGAAAGAGCAGGACAATGATCTCTCACTGTCCTTCCCTGCTATGTCAACAAGCACTTTCTGGGGCGGATGGGCGACTCTCTTTATAGGAGTGGACTTGAAAACATCCTCCATATCTGATTGGTGACTTATGCTGCTTAGCAATAGTGAAATATGGCTTATGCCTTTTATGATATGAATTGTTTTTTTTTCCATTGATATTTTGATTATCTTGTTTCATTATTTCTTTGTAATTAAATAATCCAGAGTGTTTGTGAAGATTAATATGACTACTATATCAGTAGGTCCCTGTGGGTTTTGTGGCTTGGGGTTTGAAAGCGGGAGACCTAACCACGGTTGTGAGGCTGGCTGGTTATGCTGTTGTCCCACTGCAACCAAGAGAACATCTTATCCCTTCTTACAGCTTTTATTATTTATTTCTTTCAGGCACGGTGGGGTACTCGTACATATAACACAGCAGCGGTACTGAAGCAAGCACTTGATGTCCATTAGTGAAGGACCCATTAATAAATATGTGGTGCAAGGTCAAAGGTGCATGCATGGAGTGAGGACGAAAAAGCAATGTCTGAAATGAAAGGAGAATGCACTTCACAAGAAGCTAAAGAACTATACAGGTCACGTGCTGCTTTGGCCAGGGCTTTTTTCCCCTCCTTTTTTCTAGAGGAAAAACCATCTCTGTCCTCTCTGTTGCTAATGCGTTCGGAAGTAACTATGCGGTCATGGTGTAGCGGCCTGCCTGGTAATTTGAGCAAGAATGGAGGAGATGTGTAATATATCAGGGAGAGAGTTAAATCCCGTGTGTTATTTGTAGTTTTGTGCTTACCTTTTGGTAAGTTATCTTTTGGCTTATATTTAAAAGCCATTTACAAAAAAAAATAGCAACTGTCTCCCAAATGTTAACTCCTCATAAATCTACTGAGTGACTGTTTGCATTGTAGTCTGTAATCTCCATGCCAATCAATCCCCATGCTTTTCAGTTTTGTGCTGTTATTAACAGGGCCTCATTGCTGCAGCAATGGCATAAAGGATTGTTTGAATACCTTGGGATGTTCGTATAAATTGCTCAAAACCCTGGACTAATTAAAAAGGCATATATATATATATTTTTTTTATTTCTCTGAGGTTTGTCCTTGGTGCAGCTGAAAAGCCACTCTTGTTAATAGGAGGTTGTTGTTTTTCGGGTTACGTGGCCTTTCTTTGGGCCGTTTCCTCCCCATCATTAGCAACTAATCTAAATGTAGGATAAAGTTACTTGGCGGAAAAATCTCAACAACACATCCGTTTAAGCTGCCTTGGCTTTTTGGTCTTATGGAACGGAGCCACTGCCTATCACACTGGCCGTTAAGCGCATTTGTGCCTGATTTGTTGAATCATATGATTGCGTAGTGCCTGTGAGGGGAGCCATAGGTGGAAAATAGCCTTTTCATACGCGTTAAGCTCGCATCATGGTGAGAATGACAGCTTTCATTCCCATAAGCCGTGTGCCTTTCTTTGCTCCGTAAGCAATCCAGGTTGGGGGCTGAAAGTCATTCCTCCTGACTTGAGCCACGCATGTATCAAAGAGGCCAATTACACGTCCACGTGACCGGGAAACTGGTGTAAAAGCTGAAATACCTAAGCAAAGCATGAGCAAAGTCCAACCTTGCCTGACAAGACCCTTAGAGAGGATGAGGGAAATGGGAGGGAATATGAGATTATCCTTCATCACACTTTGCCCTGGTTCGAATCAGAGCAGTGACTTTGGACCTTAAGTAATGAGCGCATTATGAAATGCCCTGAGCTCTTAACTGAGCACATACTTAGGCCTCGAATAAATGCAAGCCTGTAGTCAAAGCATCCTGTGTGTGTGTGCAGGTTCTGAACTGGCTTTTCATGAGCAGTACTTTTTTTTTTTTTTTTTTTTTTTTGTCATTTTAAAATATTAAAGTGAGAACTTTAATGCAAATTAATGTCTTTATATTACGAAGAATAACAATATGAGATGAGATGATGCCACTCTAAATCGGGCTTTGCCCTTATGTGCTCCTCAGGCCTGCATTCATGCTTTAGGCATTAACTGAGGGCAGAAGCCCTTGGGAAGTCACGGTAATGCTAGGCCTGCTGTGTAACATGATTCAGTGTTCTGTTCCCCTCCTAAAACCTTGTATTAAAATACGAGCTCCTGAAACAACTTGTTAAAGTTATTCAGTGGTTGTGAGTTATGCTTGTATAAACATTTGACTGAATGAAATTGAATTCTAAGACATATTTGTATATACATTTCATTTAAAGGACCAGTGTGTTTTTCTCTGAGGTCCACTTATTGTGTTTGTATGGTTTTCTTCGCCAAGGTTTTTTTTTGCACTTTTGCTCCATTGTCCAGTTATGATGCTGACATCCATTGTAGGTACTTTTGATAAAGTAATGGTCTCTGAAAGTATTGGCCATGCTTATTGGTTGTTATTCCTGTTGCAATTTCCAATGTAGTTGAAATGCAGAAGTAATTTTTACTTCCTCTATAGCAGGTCTGGTGTTAAGTTTCGTCCTCTGCATTGTGTGTAAAGAGCACTTTGGCTTGTGTTGCTGATCAAGAGTTTTCTTTTTCACAAGATAGAGGTGTAATGCAGTGACCTCAGGGTCATACATTAAAAACTAGGCATTTACACTTTTGTGGCACTATGTGCAGTGGCTGGTGTTTATATTGCAACCAGCACATGCAGTGATGTGAAAACGTTTGGGAACCCCTGATCAAATTATAGGTTTTGTTGATTTTGTAGGCAGACAAATGCACTTTGTCTACAAAGAACACACTTCTACATGTTTTAATGCACCGCTTAAACTGCTGTTTATTTGCTAAATTTAACATTTTGGACAAAAATAAAACAGTCTGTCCTGTGGAAATGTTTTGTATTTTATATTTTGTTTATTATAAAAAAAAATAATATTCCATTATAATTTGCAGAAAATGTCGTATTTGTGTTCCTGGTAGGCGGATACTTATTTTCACACTGAAAACCAACTAAAGGCAAATTGACCTTGAGTGTTCAAACTCTGCATTCTTGAATTGAAGTGTTTTGGACCTCGGTCAGTGATTTTATATGGGCTTTATTTAGTGAATACTTGTCTAAAAACTAGTTAAAGGGGCTATGCCCTACATTCTTCTTGAATTTTATGTCTGCTCCTGATGCCCACTTATGGTGTCCGTCTGTTTTTTGAACTAAAAACAGCCGTAGTTCATTTTCAAATTCATTTTCCCACCTTCCGTTATCCCTTTAGAAACAAGCAGGTTGTTTTTGTTACTGTGCCTTCAATGGCCCTTCATGGCATTTCAAAAATAGTGGATTCAAAAGAGTCTGTTTTTGCACCTAAGCTTCAGTATATGGACTGAATGAACTGAGGAGTGAACGGTAAGTTTTAAAAGTTTTTATGAACGATGTTAAACTCTTTCATTCCAAAAACAAGAATAATTTGGCCTTCCATTGAATGAGTCCTTTAATGCTTTCCTGTGTTTTTCAAAACTGCAGTATATTAACTAGAATCCAAATGATACCACCTAAGCAGCACATTAGTCAGTGAACCAAAAGTATAACTTGACACGCTCGTGTTCTCAATGTGATCCATCCCACATTCTACAAAATAACATTACTGAAATGGCACTGAAGCTCTGAGCCTTTATCTTATTGGTCCATTCTTTTGCTTCCTTCAAAAATTCCCTCTACTTCCTCTCAGCACTTAACTGCTGCATATGTGCCAATTTAGGCTAATATTAAGAAACTGTTAGTTACAGCGTTGCTTGTTGCACAACCCGCCCTTAAAATCATCAGTTCATTAACTGGCTAACACCATTCAACACCATAGTGTTGAATATGGTGCTTCGTTGCACATGCTAGAAACATAGGCCAGCAGGTCACGATTAGGAGCGAGTCCTCCAGAGAGATGCATCATGTGCAGTTGTATGAAAGGGCAGTATTATTATACTTGACAGGGGTCAAAGTCTCTAGATCAGGGGTTTAGGGTATTATGATAGATTATAGAATCACTTCATTACAGTGGTCATTCAGTGGCTTTGGCACTGGCTGCGCTCCTTTGGCCGCAATCTCTGCGCTCCCCCAGTCAATCTCCAGCACACACACCCTTGAAACCTCAAAGGTCTCATGACAGGTCAGCTGGCAGTGACATCACAGATGCTGGAGGGTAGGCTATGTCAGAAACCTTTGGTGGGTGACTTCTGTTCCTTCAGCTCCCTGCAGCACTGATAGGACAAGATGCTCTCAAACCTCAGAGCCAGTCCAGACAAAGATCCAGGGGGTCGGGCAGAATAAAAGCACCACTGGGAGGGGGCATGGCATAAGGGCAGGAACATCTGACCCTTTAGAGCACCCTGCCTGCCTTTCTTTGGTACAGTGCATCGCCCATCAGCTGGAAGAGACGGCTTCAGTGTCTCAGAGCCTCTAGGAAAAGGAAGATAAATGGGCGCCCATGGAGGAAATGGGTGGCCATTGTGTTGCCAATGAAATCTGAAGGACATTTACTATTTATAACAGAGTCTTCTGGTTACAGAATGACATGTTTTGTCGATCTCTAGGTGAAAATCAGGAATTACACCTTTTAATGCTCAAATTACCGTTTATTTGCTGAATTTAAAAGTAATGTGGGGAAAAGGCATACAATTTGGATTGTGCAAAAGTTGTGACATATTTATAAATACCTCATATCTATACTCCAGTGAAAAGGAAGCCATGCATGACTGCTTCAGAGTTCCTGAGTTCCTCATCACTGAAGTGGGCTATATACATATAACTGACTGGTTTTGAAGTGTAATGTAATATGAATATACACAGTAAGTGCAATTTATTGGACACAAAAGCTTATGCATGAGTTTCCTCAAAATAACCACCCCTTGCCTTTATCACAGCAGCACAGATTTGTGACATCCTTTCCAGCAATTTTTGGAAATACCTTGTGTCCAAACCCTCCCAGGCCCCTTTTAAGCACACAAACAGTTCTGTCTCATTTGCTGGATCCTCATTTCAAACTTGTTGGTCCAGCTCAATGGGAGAAAGATCTCAAGACAGGGGAGGACAAGAAATAATTCTCAAAACTTTTTGCTTTTCTTTGGACCAGATTTAATTTTGGCACAATTTTGAAGAATGCTTATCCTGTTGAAAAATGAATTTTTTTTCCAGTGATACATAAACCGGGAGGACTTGTGTAATGTTGAAGAAAGGAGTGATTTTTGTATGATCACACGCAAAGAGAATGTCGATGCACTTAAGACCTGATATGTCTTTTTCAAAACCAATAGTTTGAGGCTTTATGGCTAAATAATGTGTTGCTACAGGCTATAAAATATTGAAAACCAGTCAGTTACATTTGTTTTAAGTGTTTCTAATCTTTTCTTTAAATAAAATCTAGAAACGGCAGCATATGTTTTTTTTTTTTATCTGAGTAAACATGCATGTGCTTAATACTCGACAGATTTCTACAAAGTTATCAGTTCACACAGAGATTATGGTTTTCAGTATTCAGTGTTTCAACATTTATCTCAAGGACAAAGAAAACAGTGCCACACTGTGCATGCTTTAGTGCTCTGTAGAAATATATATATGTATTGTGGGCATTTCAATATAATTAGATTAACTGTGAGGTTGTAGATTGTTTTTACTGACAGTACTATTGTCAGTACATAGTGACAGTTTCAGAAAATATGACCATGCAGGTTACCATCCACACCTTTAACTGTGTGCAGCCTCTCAGAATTGAAACTCAAGGCATGTGTGGTACATTAAAACACTCTTTTACTTGAGACTTGGTGTCATGGGCCAACTATACAACTGCAATATAAAATTAGAAAAAAAAAATTGCCTTGCAAAAAGGGCACATATCTAGTCAGAGGTCAAAGTGGGCAGGTGCTTGATCACCTCTTGGGGACTGTCTGTACATGTGTATGTGCTGGACAAACTAGTCAAATCAGTTGAAGCCCCACCTTGCATCTTACAACACCTGAAGGATCTCCTGCTAACATCTTGGTGCCAGATACCACAGCACACCTGCAGAGGTCTTGTGGAGTCCATGCCTTGATGGGTTAGAGCTGTTTTGGTAGGACATCCACAACATTAGACAGGTTTTAATGTTATGGCTAATTGGTATAGTAGGTGTGGGTAAACCAATCATGACCAGTTTGAGAACTGTTGTTTGTTAGATCTCTGATTAAGTCACAAAATGTATTAAATATTAAAAATAAATGATTCAATAATAATACTAAATGTTTAACAATATTTCCAAAATAACAATGATTTGCTTTGATGTTAAATACTTTAAATTGACTGCTTTAATTGCCCAGTCTCTGGTCATGTGTACATATACAACTGATGCCTTTCTATTCATATGTTGATTAGCAGCTTTTTGCCCTGGTAAAATATGACTGTTTTCTAATCATCTTAGGGAAAAGTAAATTAAGAAGAGAGGTTGTGACCCCTGTAATTGCTCCATGCATATTTAACTTTGATTAGGGCACAAGGGTAAGAGCACCTCTCCAGTTTGGACAAGGCATGGCTCATCATTGGGGCTCTCATCATTTGATATTCCTATCATCACAAGGGTCAATAGGATTGAAGAGGGAATGACAAAGGTTACTGAGCAGGGTTTCTCTCTCTCTCTTCCTCTCTCTCCCTCTCCCTCCCTCCCCCTCTGTGGCTGTGTGTGTGGTCCTGTTATACATGGGTTGCTTCTGTAGAGAATACTTGATTCTCTACTGGCACTGAATTGATTAATATCTTTTTTTTGTCTCTTGATTTCATCTGATACTAATTATCACCTCGACCAAAGCCCCCAAATGATGAGACCATCAGTGTTGCACTGCTGCCTCCTGTTGATGGGATGGGAAAAACAGTAGGCCTGAAAGTTATTCAATCATAACAGAATAGAACAGAATTAAGTCTAAACCATGGACTTCAAATCTGGACAAACGTCAACGTCACACTGTGCTGTTCAGGAATATTAGCCTGCTTTGGGTCGAACACATTATATGTACTTACATACAGCATAAACGGTCATATTTACTTATATTTTCATAGCTCTGCAACGTTTTTTGGAAATCACACCTTAAAATGAAGTCTTTTTATTGTCAATTTTTTATTTTCAATTTTTTTTTTCATTTTTTCCCTTAAAGTGAGTGATTAGTATTGTGAATAAATGAATATTTGCATCATATTTATCCGACCTTTAGTTGGGAGGGGGATTTTTGTTACAGGTGGTGAAATTTCCCTGCACTTGCCACTAGAGGGCAGTCTCGATCTTTATAGGTGGGAATTTGCCAGAGTTGGGTTGCCATGTTAGTGTGAGTTGTTCTATAAACACTATTAACACAGAGGATAGTGTTTTTAATCAGTGTTTTTTGAGATATAGAAACGTGTGTTTACAAAGACTGTTAACCGTTTTTGCTAACCGCTCGCTAAAGACTGGGAAGTTGGAACACGGATAATGAGAAATATATAGTTATTAAATGTGACGACGACATCCGTCTTTTCTAGTGTATTTTAATGTCGGTGCCTAAGGTACAGTTCTGTGTAGAATGATTTGTTTGGAGGCACTTGGCAACCCCGGCAGAAACACGCGTTATTATTATGGCGCTGGAGACCAGTGTTGCCTTTTTACTCGCAGATGAGTTAGACGCAGCGGAATACACCAGTTTTAAAAGATTAACACCTCTTAAAGGACGAGACACCAGGTGACATATGCTCGTTTTAATGTCACCGACAGGTTTACTTTATTAGTGAGTGTGATTAAAGGGGAATAAAGCTAGGCGGCTAGGTGTGGATTAGCTCTCAGGGACTGTCTGCAGCATCTCTGAGTGTAAACATAGACATTATTTCTATTATAATTGAGGGTTTGTTTACACTAGAGACTGGTGTACACAATGACATTAGAATTAATGCTCTTTATGTGTGTGCATTTTATTTAGTTTTATAAAACTGCCCTCTGCTCTGTTTTGTTGCAGCTGTGACGATGATGAGGGCGAAAAGAACTATTTTAGTGCTGCTGTGCCCAGTCTTTCTGTCCTGGATTTTCAGAAGTGCTTTCAGCTCACACAGACCCAAGTGGAAGTAGGTCTACTGAGTATCTTACAGAATTACAGCAGTTTCCCCAAACTTCTGCATAATTAAGTTGTTCGGATGTAAAGAGTCATTCAGTGTGATTGGATGTGACTGTGCCATTCTAGACGAACTCTCTAGAGAAACTCAGAAGATATATATATGTATAAACACACATATATACACATACATACACACATATGTGTACATACACATAGACATCAGGTTCTGTGCTTGTTTTGTATAGAAAAATAAAATGGCTATATTTGCTCTGTAGACACTGAGACCCCTGGTTCTTATTACCACCGTTGTTTAAAAAACCCTTGTTTTTCACATTTCTTTACAGTGTACCCTTTCACATCAAAAACACTGATAACTTTGTTTATCTCAAATATTGGATTATTCAGAAATTCCAAATAGCAGTTAGAAATCTGCATTAATCAGATAGCTTTTTAGTTTGTTCTGCAAGTAGATTTGATTAATTAATGAAGCAGGTCCCATGGTGGTGCAGTGGGTAGTGCTGTTGTCTTACACCTCCAGGGTTGGGGGTTTGAATCTGGGTCCTGGCCTTGTGTGTGTGTTTCCTCTGGGGTCTCCGGTTTCTCCCACAGTCCAAAGACATGTGTGTCAGGTGAATTGGGGATTCTAAATTGACTGGGTGTGTGGGTGAATGGTGTGTGGGTGCGTGTGTGTGGGCTGTGCGGTGGGCTGGCACCCCGCCCAGAATGAGTCCCTGCATCGCGCCTGTAGGCCCCGGGATAGGCTCAGGGTACCCGTGACCCTAGTTAGGTTTAAGCACATGAATGAATGAATAATTAATGAAACCACATCGCCCTAGATAGTTGTGTCCCATCATACAGTATTCCTTTCATGTAGGACTCATAGAATTAACAATATTTTGACTATATTTTTTTCCAGATCATGATAAATTGTCACAGTGTACTTTTATGACCATATTGGCATCAACACTGAAGGTTTCCTTATAAAGTGAGCATGATTACACTAGTAAAAATAAATTTGAAATGTTGAATAAACATTCAACCAGTTTTTGGTAGCACTGTTCTGACATATTAAAACACAGAAAAAATGAGTATAGTGATACATACGTATTGCAACATAATGTCGTAATATATATTTATTGTATTATATGTGTAAATATTACAATATTGTAATAATCATGTAACAGCAACAGCATGTCCAATAGAGTTTGTTTCTTTTTCCTTCAGGAGTTGGTAAGGTTGCTGTCACCTTGTGAATGGGCCACTAGTAAGCTTGAGGGATGGACTGTGATGCACGCAGTGCTGGCTAGTCTGTGGACGCTCTCTACTCGGGAGTCTCACAGCAGCGTAGCAGCCCGCTTCCATACTAATGAGACGCTAATTTGCCACCAGCTGAATGAATTCTGCACCCACGTTACAGCAAACTTCATTGACAAGATCCACTGGCCCAAGTGGAAGGAAGCTGATGCTTCGGTGTCTGGATTCTCTTCTAGTATTGGGTTACCAGGTACTATTTGTGTGGTGGGATCCTGTGTGATTCCCATTGAGAGGCCTACTGATGTGACTGATTCAGAGTTATATCGAGACTCTGAGGAAACATACTCTGTAAAACTCTTGGCTTTCTGCAACCATCAAGGTTGCTTTACCTACATAACAGCAAAACATCCAGGCAGCTGGCATAACTCCAGGGTCCTTCTCGAAACAGAGGTGGGACGAGCATTGCAGGAGGACCCGGTCGACCTCCTTCGTGGGAAGCACGTAATTGGTGATGCCACATTTCCTCTGTCAGAACATCTTCTCACGCCATTCCCAGACTATGGAACACTAGGGGAGAAGAAGTTGCGCTATAATTTAAAAGTACAGGCAGCTCTTAAAGTGGTACAAGGCTCTCTAAATAGTCTAAGAAGCAAATTCCAAAGGCTCAGATCTTTACAAATGAATTCCGTTACTCAAACAAGCCTGGCTGTGAAGACCTGCTGTATCTTATACAACATGTACTTGAAGACCAATAATGCTGCCTATATGGAATGTATAGAGGAAGACTCAGTTGTCCAGGAGCCTTTTCATGAACTACCTAATGGCCACTCTGGCAGTCTGGGTGGAATATCCAAAAGGCAGGACATTGCAGCCTCACTTGGACGAAAGCCTAAGAAAGATTCAACAAAAGGGTACTACCGGTGGTGGTATGAAGTGTGAACGTTTAGAACAGCTTTGAAAATGATGGTAATATAAAACAGTTCATTTTGTTGTATATTGTTCATCTTTAATGTGGTGATTTTTACTATTCTTATAGGTCTCATCTCACATAACAGTACAAAGCCCATTACAAGTCAAATAGTTTGAATGTAGTGCATAAATGTATCACAAAATGGTTCTACTTTTCTTGAAGAACAAAGTAATTTCATAAAGGAGCTCTGCACACGTAGATAATTTGCATCCTCGGAGAGGCACTTTTGCTGTTTATTTATATGCAAGATGGTGATGATGAAAAAAAGTATTGTTTCTTTTCTAAGAAAATGAAAAAAAAAAAACATAGATAACATTGTCATCTATGCACAGTGATGAATAATAAATTGCATTACTTCCATCCAGTGGGTAAACTTACATTCACTGTACCTTATATGTTGGTCTGTTTAGAACATGTACTGGTCTAGGTACAATTCACAAATAATGCTCCATTACAGTTAAGTAACACACAGTCAGCTCCACAATTATTGACACCCTGGGTAAAGATGGGTCATGAAATATGTACTCAATCAGCCCAATGTCACACTGAAAATATGAGGAAAAAAAATACCTTTAAATTAAGTCTAAGAAAACAAAAACTCATATTTTTTACAAAGCCACATGTCATAATTATTGGCACCCCTTTAGTACTCTCTGTGACCTCCCTGTCCCAACATCAGTGACTGTAGTGCCTGATGGAATTGGAGAAAACAGAACAAGGAATCGGAGACCACTCTGCACTACAGGGTCTCTCCAGATTATCCATGGGCTCTTTTGGACTCTTTTGTTGAGTGAACTCCACTGGTATTTGATGGGATTTAGTTTGATTCTGTGTTCATTGAACCATTTTTGTTCAGACTTGGATGTATGTTTATGTTTTCTCACTGTGAATCATGGAGTCCATGATACCTTGTGTACTACCAGGGAAAACAGCCCAGAAACATCACCTTTTTCTCACAGATTCCAACAGTTGGATATGGGCAGTTTAGGGCACATAACTATTTTTTTATAGCCATTGCCTGATTTATGAGGATCAGTAACAGTGTGATGCAATCAGACTATTGTTCTTAAGTTTTATTATTATTATTATTTTTTTTTATTCCACCCACTTTTTGGCACTGCTTCTCATCAGATGATCAGGGGCTGACGTCATGGGTAAGGGGGCCAGAAACTGACAAAAATTCCGCAATCACACTTATTATATATATCTATATATATATACAGTACTGTGCAAAAGGCACCTGTGCAAACTGTTTAAAGCTGTATCAGCAGTGGGTTTCTTTCTGCCAGCAAAACTACAAGTGAACATTAAAATAAATGCAAACAAACAAGAATGCAGTAATAAGTATCAAGATTTGTTTTTTTTGTAAAAAAGTAGTTGATATTTTGTGAACTGGTAAGGAGAACACAGATTTGGTTCCAGATTTCTCCTCGATGCCTCCAGCCATTGCTTGGATCAGTATAACGACAAGTTATACTGGGTTTCCACAAGGAACTCATTGATATACTGAACATAAAATCACTATTTACTGTATAATGTCATTTGTATTTATTCTTTTTTCAGTAATACTGATGTGAAAAATACACTGCTCATCAAATTTTTAAACATGTTTGCAAGACTTTTGTACATTGCTTTACATACATAGGGAAGTGGAAATTATGAAATACATCCACTTTTATTCTTTTTTTTGCACAAGAAGAAATTAATATAGTTCAGTCTACTTACAGACACGCAAGCAGGACACAATCCATTCCGATAATTACAAGTGTTTTTTTTTTTTATATATATGTCCACATTCAGAACACTGTAGCTCAGCAGAGAGAAGCTCTGGCCTCTTCGGGTACGTCTCTAGCATGTGATTCGATAAACTGTTGGCACAGAACAAGCGACAGGTACCCACAGGTTCCAACCCCCTCTCTCCATAATAAAAGTAAAAATAAACAAGGATTCCCTGCCTGAGTGCCACAAAGAAGTGGAGAATTCTGAGATGATTCCCAGGTCCAGTTCACAGCTCATGTATCGTCACAATTCAAGAGACTGCCTCTGTTCTTTAAAAGAGTCAGTCCTGCAGTATTTCTATGGTACACCAGAGGTGGGGAGAGAAGAGAAAAGGGGAGAGAAGAGAAAAGGGCAGAAGAAAAAGGAAAAAATGACAAAAGAGAGGTCATGTACAGTTAAGTGTGACTATTTTCTGCTCCTGTGGTTTGGAGATCTGCTTCTGGATCTCCTGAGAGAGAGAGAGAGAGAGAGAGAGAGGTTAATAAAGTCTACAAACAAGACTGAAATAACAAACCCCTATCATTAGATAGCTACATCTCCCCATTCTAACTAAGTACTAAGGTTACCCAGTGACCTGCATTATACAAGTAAAGTGTAATTTTATGAAAATTCTGGATGCTTTTGACCAGCAATTTATTTCTTACCTTCTAGTAGGAGGTGAGCACGCAGGCCTGCGCTGTCTGGAAGTAAGAGGGTAGCTGAGTAATCTGAAGTCTGTCAGTGAATCTGCTGGACCTCTCAGACGACGAGGGGGGCTGAACAGAAAAGAACAAGCAAACAAAAAAAGGATTATTTTCATTTTTGTTTGATTTAGTTTTAAAAGCCATCTGCCCTTTTAACTGCCTTACATTTCTAATGGATAGATAGAAGTGCTCCATTTTTTCTAAGCTACATGTGTATACTACATACATACATGTTTATATAATTCATATAATTGATCAGTCCATCTGCTCATTTCATCATTAAAACTTACGAAGTATGTAAACCTGTAGCCTCTATCAGCTACTCTGGTTTTTAGAAACCTATTCAATGCATCTCATTGAATACTCTTTCCAATACAATTTGCTCATATTAGTCTGGCACAACTCTGTATTGCTTATAAAAATACAGAGCAATACAAATAACTATTTACTCTACAGAGAAATACAGACAATACAGAATACACCATGCTAAATAATTGTATTTTTGCGATTGAACATTGATGTATAAATTATAATCAATTACAGCATGAATTCCATGCAGCTGATAGGCTACACTCAGCTCAATTCATATTTAGACCCCTATAACTTACCCTTTCTCTGTCTCGGAGTCAGAGCTGTCTGAGGACGAGAATGAGGAAGAGCTGTGTTGCCATGGCGCTGAGGCGACCCTCTCTGGCCTGCCATTCACATCTCTGTCCTCTCTGACTGCTTGCCTGTGGTTTTGAGCTGCAGGTGATTGGGCCCTTTGATCTCGCCCTTGGTTCTCTTGCTCCTGACTGGCTGACGGCTGGTGACTTGGAGCGTTGAGGCTGGTCTCTTGAGTGGAACCTGTATCAGGATTGGCCTCGGAGGGCTGTGTGCATGTCGAGTTCTAGGAGGAAACGGAGAACAAGACCTGTACCTTTCAGTCGTCTCACTGTTTCTTTTCCTTTCTTTCTTTCTTTTGCCCTTCTGCAAATCAGATTTCATCCATTTCTCTTCTTTCGGCTTCCTCTAGAAAAGGAGAAGGAGCTAGATGAGGAGGAAAATGAAGAATGATTTTGAGGCAATTTTGTTTTCTTCTCTCTTTCTCTCTTTCCCGTTCTCGCTGCTGCTCAAGTGCCTTCCCTTGCTTGCGGGCTCTCTCTCCCTCTCCTTTTCAATCTTCCTTTCCCTTTCCCACTTTTGTTTCCTGGACTGTGTCCGGATACGGCGACAGCAGTGGGCTGGAGAAGATGAACTATGTGACCTAGAAGGAGAAAAAATGCATTTTGAGGAAAGGAAAAGCTACAGGTGGACATTTGCTTCTCATGATTTGTTTATTACGCAACAGTGCATTCAACACCCAACAGATTTACACACTGCCAGGAACCTAAATATGCTGGAATAAGAATAAAGAGAAACTACTTTTCCCAAATGCTGATCAGCTAAGACATGTCTGGTGTCCAAACTAAAGCTTTAACAATTATTTGACAATATCAGTAATATCAAAGATTTAAAAATATGGGCAAATATTTCTGTGGTCGACATTCATACCAACTGTGGTGATTTTTAAGATAGATTTTTTTTTTATTTTAAGTTAGATGCCTTTAAGTTATTCACTCAGGTTTGAAAATGCAAATGAAAAATCAATTACGGAAATATTTATTCCCATTTTTTAACTGCCGACATTAACAACTGCACAGTGCTAACTAATGCCAATGGGCTTTCATTTTAATCTATATTATCTTCAAAGCTCTAGGGCAAAACTAAAGAAGTAAATCTATCTACGTTTAAATTTGATTCTGCGCCAAGCTCTCTCCTTAATATATGTAAAAACTGCTCTAAGACCAGAAAAATATTTAACATGACCATGCAAAGCAATGCAAAAATAGTTTTGAATGCCACCAAATGCAATTCATAACGCAATGCAAGTGCAAGCTGCTATCTAAGCATTTCAGAATGGGGCAGTATAGCAATGTACTGCCAGTGGGCTGGTAAGCTGTCACAGCAGAACAGCACATGGACAAATATCTTGTATTACTAGTTTGCATGTATAAACATGAAACATCTTTGCTTATTCATTTCAATAGAATCTGTAATACAGCCCACACTGTTCCACTGCTTAATTGTTGTTCAAGAAACATAAAAATGCACACTGTGTCTGTACAGGACGTGATGCTTGCAGTGAGCGTGTTTCTGGCCTCTTACCTGTACAGGGGGCTTTGTCTGAGTGGGCTTTGAGACCTGCTGCTTCTCGTCTTCCTGTCTCTGAAGCGCTCTTGCCCTCTGTCTCTGTCAGCCGCCCTGTCCCTCTCTCTTCCCCTCTCAGAGGCGCTCCCAGCTGTTCTTCTGACACGAGGGAGGTGAACAGCAGGATGGAGTGCTTGTTCCTTTTCCCTGTGCTCTTCTCGTTCTCAGTCTGTCGTCTTTTCGGCTAGATGCGTCTCTGTCCTTCTGTCCGTCTCCGCCACTGTCTGAAGGGGACATGAGGGAAGATTCTTTGTCTCTTCTCTGCTGTGTCCTCTCCACTATGGGTTTTTCAGTGGTGAAGTTGATGGAGATGATGAGGACAAGTCATGCCGTTTTTGGGGTTTGTCTCTCTTTCTCCTCTCTTTCCCATGTTCCTTCTCCAGGCTTCTCTGTTTCAGGCGTTTGGGAGATGGAGAACGAGATGATGAATCGTACCTTCTTCTCTGAGGCACTTTCTCTTTCTGCTGCTCCTCGCTGTGGCCTCTTCTGTCCCGTGGCCGTTTCTGTGATGGGGATGAGGAATCGTGCCGTCGTCTCCAGGACTTTTCCTTACGGCTGTCCTTCTCTCGCTGTCGCTCTTTGCCCCTGTCTCTGTCCCTCCTGTTCCACTTAGGGGACCTGAAACGTCTTGGAGACCTCTGAAACACAGAACAAAACCACTGGCTTAATTAAAATGCTTTATTAAAGCAACGGCTAAGACTAATTAACACAGAATCGCATAAAAAAAGAACTGTACACCCACATCACACACCTGCCTCAAACTGTGATGAGTAATCTCAAACAGACTTGCTTATACGACTTCTGAATTTCCGGTTTCGTACCTCTCTGATCCCCATTCTGTCGGGGCTGTACTGATGGCCGTGGCCCCTGCGGTCAGGTGATCTGCCCCTTCGTCCATCCACTGTTCTGGATGCAGGTGCATTCTGCTGTCTTTTCTTTTACGGAGTTGGCGACATGCTGCAAACAGAAACAAAAATGCACACTCTGTCTATACAGAAGGACTAATTGCTTGCGCTGAGTGTTTTTCTAGCCACTTACCTGTACAGGGGTCTTGCTCTGAGTGGGCTTTGAGACCTGCTGCATCTTGTCTTCCTGTCTCTGAAGCGCTCTTGCCCTGTCTCTGTCTGCCACCCTGCCTCTGTCTCTCTTCCTCTCTCTGAAGCGCTCCAGGCTGTTTTCTCAACGTGAGGAAAGTGAGGGGCAGGATGGAGAGGGTCTCATGCCCCTCTGTCTGGGGCCGGTCAAGCGGGGGGGCTCCTGATACTGCAGGGGAGGCATGTGACGGGCAGGAGATTGGGAGTGGGCTGCAGCCTGTTTGCTCTGGGAGTCCTCCTGCCTCGCTTTGGCCTTAGGACAAAGCTGCGGTGCCACATCATTTCTCCTGTCAGTCTGTCTGTTCCAGTCTCCACTTCCCAATAAGCAATCCGCTTTGGGTCCAAGCTCTGATGGGGAGTATCAGTTTCTGTCGTCTCAGCTCCTAGTTTTGGGTCCTAGTTGTCTCTGGTGGGCTGTAGTAGCCTCTTTCTCGCTCTCTGCTTCACGCAGTAGGGGATAGAGGAGCGCTGGAGGCCTCTGTGGGGGTGCATCTCTCTTTCCCTTGATCGCTCCATTCATAGTCCCCTCGATCCCTAGGAGAAGAATTGACAGCACTAGCATCACGATGCTTCTCTCGCCCCTTTCCTCTTCTCTTCTCTACTTTCATTCTCTCTTTCTCTCTCTGCTGGAGCACTCTCATCGTTCTCTCTCTCCATCCTCATCCTTTTCATTTTCATTCTCTCTGTACCACAGCCTGCGCTATGAGGGCAAGAGGCACCTGTTCAGTGTAGCTGCCATCACCGTTTGAGGCATTCTGTTTCTCATTTTCATCGTTGGAGGATGAAGATGATAATAAGGAAGATGGCGAAGAAGAAGACAATGATGAACTGTCACTGTTGCCGCTGCTGCTGCCACTTGTAGCTTTGGGTATACTCTTCTCAGGCTTCTCCTTTTCCTTCTGCTGTTTTTCTCTCTCCTCTTCCACAGGGCTCTTTTCCCTCACTCTGCCTGGCCTTTGGCCTCCTTCCTCGCAGTCTCGGCCAAAGGCTTCCCTCTGTGAATCCTCCTTTGGGTCTCGGAGCGTTTGTTGTAGGAGGACTTGGAGGCTTGTTTCTCTCTCTCCCTCTCTCTCTCTCTCTCTTTTTCCCAATCGTTCTCTCATTCTCTTCTCCTCTCTTCCAGCCTCCTCGACTCCTCCTGCTCCCTCCCCCTTACTCTTGCTTGTTCCTTTTTCCTCTGCTCTTCTCGTTCTCTCTCCTCTGTGCGCTCTATTTCGCACTCATCCCTGAAGGGGACATGAGGGAAGACCCTTTGTCTCTTTCTCTGCTGTCTCCTCGATGCTCTCGGTTTTTCAGTGGTGAAGTTGATGGAGATGATGAGAATGAGTCATGCCGTTTTTAGGGTTTGTCTCTCTTTCTCCTCTCATTCTCACTTTCTTTCTCCAGGCTTCTCTACCTTCTCTGTTTCAGACGGAGAATCAGATGACAAATCGTGCCTTCTTCTCTGAGGCACTTTCTCTCTCTGGTGCTCCTCGACGTGGTCTTTTCTGTCCCATGGCCGTTTCGGGGATGGAAACGGGGATGAGGAATCGTGCCATCCTCTCCGAAGCTTTTCTTTACCACAATCCTTCTCTCTCTGTCGCTCTTAGCCCCTGTCTCTGTCCTTCCTGTTCCGCTCAGGGGACCTGTAACGTCTTGATCTCTGAAACACAGAACAAAACCACTGGCTGGATTAAAATGCTTCGGCTTGGTCAAATGAACACAATCAACTAAGTTTACTGCGCACATTTCTTCTTTATTTTTGCATTGGAACCATGAAGCTAATAACTGCCAGAATCGCATAAAAAAAAGAACTGTACACCAACATCACACACCTGCCTCAAACTGTGTAATCTCAAACAGACTCGCTTATGTGGATTCTGGTTCTGGACAGGTGAAGTATCTAAACTAGCAATTCCCGTTTCATACCTGTCTGATCTCCATCAGGAGAGGAGATCTGCCCCTCTGTCCGTCCACTGTTCTGGATGCAGGCACATTCTGCTGTCTTTCCTTTAACGGGGTTGGCGACCTGCTGTAAACAGAAGGAAAAAGGCATGAGTCAGTAGAAAATCAAAAGACTGTTTACATTTACTTTATAACGAACATGTATAAAACACACACACATATATATATATATATATAGTGTGTGTGTGTGTGTGTGTCTCGAACACCACTAACAATACCCACTCAAGTATTTCAAAAAGACGTTATGGGTTAAAGATAGAGAAGGGCTGGTACTGAGTTGGGGGAGATAAGCTAACTATCCAGCTGTGTTCATCCGTCTGGAACATAGAACATAGCAATTCACTCGTCTAAGATATATTTCTCAGCAAGGCACATGCGTTAGCTTTTCGGGGCAAATTTAAATTGAAAGTGGGCTAATTTCCGGCAGTTTCAGCCTGAGCTCTGTGAACGCTAGTTAATGAGGTAACTGTAGACCCGTACCACTCTGTTCCTGGTTCATAGAAAGAACAAAAAAAGGCTTTCTCTTCACAGGCAACCAACAAAGCAGATGAAGACGACCACATAAATACGAACGAGATTTAAGCGAGCAGTTCGGGAAAAAAAAAAAAAAAAAAACGAGGTGAGAAACGTTTGGACTGCGGTGAAGTAAACATCGTCAGTGAACCGTGGAGGCTGCGTCCCAAACCGAGCACTGCCACACTAGATGAGTGTAAAATATGGTACGCAACAAATAGAAATACACTATATGGACAAAAGTATTGGGACACATATCTTAATTATTGAATTCAAGTGGCCCCTTACTTCCAGTGAAGGGCAATCTTAATACTTAAGCATACCAAGACATTTTGGACAACGCCATGGTCCAACTTTGTGACTTTGTGGACACAGTTTGGGGAAGAACCTTTTCTATTCCAGCATGACTGTGCCCCGGTGCACAAAGCAAGGTCCATAAAGACATAGTTAGATGAGTTCGGTGTGGAAGAACTTGACTGGCCCGCAAAGAGCCCTGACTTCAACCCCATCCAGCACCTTTGGGCAGTGACGTGCACAGGGCAGAGCTAAGGTTGCCTGGGCAACTGCCCGCCTGCCCTATTTGACTCAAGCTGTCCCTCCTAGAAAAAAAAACTATATACTGTGTGTGTGTGCATATATATATATATATATATATATATATACATTGTCGCGAGCTTTCGCCACGCAAAGAGGAAAAAAGATGCGGAAGTCATCTTCGTCAGGAAAATGCTTTT